>DF367099.1:0-12682 GCA_000787875.1 Solanum virginianum | reverse complement strand
ACGAACCTTACTCCTCACCAAACTGAATGATTTTGAATATGAATATTTTACATATCTTTTGGATTTATGATACTGGTTTTTATGCATATGATTACTCACAACTCTGCTCGTGCCTATTATAATATCCTTCACCAGTTCTCGGGCCAGTTATTATCGTGCACACTATGATATATATGTATATTCTGGTGTTATGTCATGTTCGGCAGATCGGCTTCGCCCAAGGGCCGGGCTCCGCTTAGACTGGTGTTGTGTCGTGATTGGCCTTTTGATATATTTGGTGTTATGTCGTGTTATGATATGTGATGGAGATTCGGAGACTTTAAACTTTTTGGTGTTATGTCGTGATATGTGACGGGGATACGGAGATTTGAAACTTTCTGGTGATATGTCGTGTTAGGGCGGCATTGACAGGTGGGTGTCCCTATTCCCTTTTATTCATGCTAAATACTTGTCCTATGCATGATTTGTATTTTGGAAAGCAAATGTTTTGTGATTTTGGATATACACCCTATGTTTCAGAAAGTAAGTACTTTGATTTCGGTTGTGCATCGACTCACTATGATTTTGCTGCAAATATTACCCTGATTTATATTTTGTATCTTTTGCTTACATACTCGGTACATATTTTGTACTGACACCCATTTCTTCGGGGGCTGCGTTTCATGCCAGCAGGTACTGAAGAACAGTATGGTGACCCCCCAGCTTAGGATCTCCATCTGTTGTTGAAGTGCTCCCTTTACTCCGGATCCTGTTTTGGTATATATGCTTCCTGTTATTTTCCATATATGATTACTCGAGGGTATGGCGGGGCCTTGTCTCGTCTTATGATTCTGTCAGTCTGTTAGAGGTCTGTGGATACATACACGTGTAGGTTGTGCCCAGTTTGTCAGATTAGACCTACTTAATGTGTTTGGTATGTTTGATAGGCGGTTTTACCCGCTATAACGACCTTGTCGGCCCATATATGTATATGTATGATCATTATGTTAGCTTTGTATGATTTCTGTTGATATATTCGGATGTGCAGGCTAGTCGAGACAAAGCTGTAAACTAAAATAAACGCTGCTAAATATTCCTAAAAATGGTATATATGTTTGTCCGGGTTTAAAGTCAGTTTGATATTTATGCCGACATAAGCCGTCTATTTGAAATCGGTCTTTGAGTTTGTGTCTGGGTACCCAAGTCCGGCACTACAAGACTTTCTTAACATATTCTACACATTTCCATACTTCGTCTTATGATTCTGTCAGTCTGTTAGAGGTCTGTGGATACATACACGTGTAGGTTGTGCCCAGTTTGGAATCGGTCTTTGAGTTTGCATCTGGGTGCCCAAGTCGGGCACTAGTCTTGGCCCATGGGATCGGGTCATGACATTTATACTCTATATCAAGATCATCACCAGAAGCAGATCTAACTATATAAATGCATCACCAGAAGCAGATCTAACAATGTGAGTAGTCTTTGAGAAATATCTAGAAGGAACGAGGCCTTCTTGAATACAACTCACATCTGCTCCACTATCAATCATTGCAACATCAGTTATTGAAAATTGATTATCAATCAAAATTGTACATTTAATGTACCATTTTTGTGCAGTAATGACTTGCATAAGTCCAAGAAATGAATCATTCTTTTTATCAAGAGTTTTGAGTAAATTAGTGTTTTCAATAGCAATACTTTTCCCTTTGTCATGTTGTTTTATAATCTGTTTGGCAGATATTTTATCAAAACAGCCATAATTATAAGTAGTATTGATATCTATTTTAGGAATAGTTTATTTGTTTAACAAAGCAAGATCTTAAGGTATATCTACCTCTTCAATTCTTTCATTTTAGATACTTGTGTCTCCTGTATCCATAGAGAGAAACATATATATCTATGTCGAGCACTTTCTCTCATTTATAACTCTTATGAAATACCTAGGCTCTGATACCAGAATGGACCAGGATCTAAATGAATAGACCATAAGATTGTTAGAAAAAAGTGATATTGACCACTATAAACGTCAATACCATTTTATGCATATTGGCATGGTTCAAATTGCTTTTAAACCATTAACTCTTAAAAGATTACTCGAGGCATTCTTGGCAGCTTTAAGATATACGAGAAATCATAATTTTTGGTATTCTTTAATGGGAACTATTGAATCCATGGTGGCCTATGGTCCAGTCTATTTTAATACACAACTGAATTTGCAGTTGTCTTTGTCTGATATTAACATTCTTGATGCTTTAACATTAAATGTTAAAACTCATGGTTATGACTATGCGCCTGGATCTAAACTTATATGTTTATCCTATCACATTTATTATAAATTATTATCATCTTTAAATCTGTTATGACTATGCGCCTGGATCTAAACTTATATGTTTATCTTATCGCATTTATTATAAGTTATTATCATCTTTAAATCCTAAGTGTAAATTGATTGTCACTTCTTCTAATCAAACTATTTTGATTGAAACTAATTTTGCTAAATCTAAGGTCACCACTAGAAGACCAATTAGATGGGATGAAATTGATTTTCCCATTACTTGGACGCTAAACGCCGCTACATCTTCAAATCAAATAACAGATAATTTAACACGAAATGATTTCTCTCATATTACTCAGAATCCAGATGGAAAGATTTTTCTTCAATTTGATGATAGGTCGCTTGTTGGTAATAGACACTCTTTTGCTTATAACAGATTATTACCTGCTATTCATCATATTTCCCCAGTTGAACCATCATATTGCCCTGCAAGAAGCCGACTAGCTTCTTTGCACACTCTTGAAACAGAGTCAGTTGATAAATTGCACATAATCAAATTATTTGTTTTGTGCCATGGTTTATAACCACTTATATGTCATTATATGTTAATCTTTTAGAAAGAACGTATCGAGGGGCAACTGGAGAAACTTTAACTCAAGTTTATCCTCCCTAATCATCTTTTGTCTTGTCAAATAATACGGCAATTACGTTCACCGCTTTTCAAAAATTAATAGATAACAATGTGGCTCAAATTACTATCGAAGAAATTAATAAATTAATTTCTCAAAACAATTACCAAAATCTTTATGTCAAAGTATTAGGTGAACAGATAACTTCTTTACATGAAAAGGTTGATAAATTAATTCTTTTGATAAAAGAAATGGGTAAACAAAAGGAAGAATCTAGTACTAGCAAGGCCATTATTTTCTTTACTAAGGCTTCCACTTTGGAAACTCACATAGAGGTATCAAAGGTAAAAGCTAATATTCAGCCTCCTCCTCATATCCCTGAGTTTAGATTTCAAACTCCCACTTGTAATATTGATGATTTTGAACAAATTCTTGAAAAAATTCAAGCCTTTAATACTAAACCAATTAATTTGTCAAAGGATTTTGCTGATAAAATTGAACAAGCTCCAGATTTTCAAAGTGTTAAAAATCATACTTTTTCTGAGCTTAATAAACTAAAGAGTTCTATGAAAAGATAAAAATACGATGATATACCGCGAATGCAAACTTATTATTATCCATGTCCAACTCCACAAGATATTTTAGTTGAAGAACGTGATTGGAATTTGACTAATACCTCTTATAGTGGTTCTGAAATCTATGAATGGAACATAGATAGATTGACAGATCGTCAATTAATAATTCTTGTTCATCGTATGTTGTTGTATGCTACTATTGCTAAGAATACTGGTACTAATAAAGATGGTACTAGTAGAAATGATGATAAAAGTGTGGCTAGAATGATTGCTGTAGGTTTTACAAGACAACTTCGTGGTTGGTGGGATAATTTTCTCATATTAGAACAATATGCCGCCATTATTAATGCGGTAGAACCAGAAGTTGTTGTTGATAACTTAGGCTTCGCTTTAGCAGTTAATAGATAGAATGCTATATATACCTTGGTCACCTGCATTTTAGAATATTTCAGTGGTAGATTTACCAACCAGTATGAGAATATTCGTACACTATTAAATGGACTTAGATGTAAACATCTAGGAGAATTTAGGTGGTATAAAGACACCTTTTTAAGTAGAGTTATGGAACTACCCAAATTCAAATATGAGTTTTGGAAACAGAGGTTTATCGACGGTCTCCCCCCTCTCTTCGCTGAAAGAGTTAGGAAAGCTATGCGAGGATCATCTGAGGTAATTAAATGGGAAAACTTTACCTATGGTAAAATGATAGGAATTTGCACTCAAGAAGGCTTAAACCTTTGTAATGACCTTAAATTGTCTAGACAAATTAAGATGGAGCAGATGAAAGAAAGAGCCCAATTAGGTGATTTTTGTGCTCAGTTCGGGATGAAAGAACCCTTTTCTTATAGAAAAAGAAAATCAGATACCATAAATACAGGGAATATTCTGACCGTCCTTATAGGAAAAGAAGACCTAGATATAGATCTAAAGAAGAAAGAAATGCTAGGAAGGCTCACTGTAAATCAACCAGATTTGTAAAAAATAGATCTAAGCGAGACCTAGCTAAGATTAAATGTTATAGACGTGGTAATTTCAGACATATTGTCCCTAATTGTAAGCTAGAAAAACTTAAATCTCTGAATCTTGATGAAACTATGCATGATCAAATTTATGGTTCGTTATACACCTCTGGTTCTGAGTCAGATTATATTTCTGATACTAAAACTGATTCTGAAGAAATTGATTTACTTGAATTTTCTGATAATGAAAATAAAAATAAAGTTGGCTGTCTTGATTGTGAAGGTGATACTTGTACTTGTGATGATACATTTATAAATTGCAATCTCAATTTGGAGACTTAAATATGAGCACCATTACTTCTGATAATGTAATAGAACTTTTGAAGAATATTACTGATGAGAAAGTTCGAGATAAGATTTTAAAAATGACTACTACCACAGAGTCAAAACCTTCTACTTCTAAAATTGATTTTCAAAAACAAGAAGATTCTTTTATTTATAATCAGCCCTATACCATCACAGAAGTCTATCGACAGATGGAGATCCGTGTTGAAGGTAATAGGAAAACTACTTTAGATGATTTAAAGGTAGAAGTTGAAAACATGAAAAAGGAGATTAAATCTCTCAAACAAAATCAGATTTTAAATGACCATAGGATTTCTCAACTAGAAGATGAAGCTTCCTCAAAAAAATCATGATAAAGGAAAAGGTATTGTTGTTGAAAACGTAGATTTACTTAAAACTCTTGATAAAAGGAATGACTCATTTTTCTAGACTTATGCAAGTTATTACTGCACAAAAATTGTACATTAAATGTACAATTTTAATTTTTTATCAATTTTCAATAACTGATATCGCTATGATAGATAGTGGTGCAGATGTTAGTTGCATTCAAGAAGGATTAATCCCTTCTAGATATTTTTCAAAAACTACTCATATTGTTAGATCTGCTTCTGGGAATTCTCTTGATATAGAGTATAAACTTGCTAACGCCCATACATGTCAAAATAAAGTGTGCATACCTCACTTTTTCTTTCTAGTAAAAAATCAGCTAAATCCTCCAATTATACTTGGTACCCCTTTCACTACCGCCCTTTATCCTTGTACATGGTTAGATGATAAAGGTTTTAAAGCCAATTATAATGGCAAAGAAATTGTATTCTCTTTTATTACTACACCCATTATTGGTGATATAAATGCTTTGGTTGACGAAAGAGAAAAGCATGTTGAATCTTTACAACTTGAGATATTCAGTCTACATATTACTGTGATAATGAAGTCTGTTAAAGTACAAGAAAAAATTAAATTAATTTCTGAATAAATGGCTGTAGAAATTTATGCCGATCATCCTAGTGCCTTTTGGAATAGAAAAAAAATATATTGCCACTTTTCCTTATGAAGATAATTTTTCCGAGGATAATATTCCTACTAAGTCTCGACCTTGTCAGATGAACGCTGAATTAGTTGAATTCTGTAAAAAGGAGATTGATAATCTCCTACAAAAAGTTTTAATAAAACCCTCTAAATCTCCTTGGTCTTGTACTGCCTTCTATGTTATAACGCAGCTGAAAAAGAACGAGGAGTACCCAGGTTAGTAATAAATTACAAACCCTTAAATAAACATTTAAAATGGATTAGATATTCCATACCTAATAAAAAGGATTTACTTTCCAGGCTATATGATGCCAATATTTTTTCAAAATTTGATCTAAAA
The DNA here is from genome assembly GCA_000787875.1 of Solanum virginianum. NCBI lineage: Eukaryota > Viridiplantae > Streptophyta > Magnoliopsida > Solanales > Solanaceae > Solanum > Solanum virginianum. The sequence continues at coordinate 6,551 of DF367099.1, read as the reverse complement.
TCCAGATATTGGAAAATACAAATATTTAAAAAGCTTACTTATAGAACTGCTTTCAATGTTCCATTCGGGCAGTATGAATGAAATGTTATGCCTTTTGGATTAAAAAATGCTCCTTCTGAATTTCAAAAAATTATGAATTATATTTTTAATCCTTATATGGATTTCATCATTGTCTAATAGATGATATTCTGATATTTTCTAAAACTTTTGAATCCCACATTAAACACTTAGATATTTTTAAAATAATTGTGATATAAAATGGGTTAGTTATATCTAAGTCGTCCCGTACTTTGCCGAGGTAGGGGACAAAGAACTAGGGGAATGGATCCATCCGAAAACTGGTGCCATCTCAGTGATGAGTTTGTTCCATACCGAGGTCAGATTTTTAGGACATAATATTTGTCAAGAAAAAATAACCCCTATTCAACAAGCTATTAATTTTGCCTCAAAATTTTCTAATGTTATAACTGACAGGATATAACTTCAAAGATTTATAGGAAGCTTGAATTATATTTCTCCTTTCTATAAAAATTTATCTTGAGATCTAGCCCCCTTATATGATAGGCTTAAAAAGAATTATAAAGGAACATGGACTGATAAGCATACTGCTTTAGTTAAACAAGTTAAAGAAAGAGTAAAAGCTCTTCCTTGTCTGACCCTTGCCAATCCTAACTGGCAAAAAATTGTTGAGACTGACGCCTCTAATATTGGCTTTGGTAGTATATTCAAACAGATTAACTCCCATGATAAGTGTGAATATTTGATAAAATTTCACTCAGAAAAATGGACAGAAGCCTAGAAAAAATATGCTACTGTGGCTCATGAAATGTTAATTATTGTTAAATGTGTTTTAACATTTCAAGATGATTTATATAATCAGAAGTTTCTAATAAGAACTGATGCATAATCTGTTAAATATATGTTTGATAAAGATTTCAAACACGATGCCTCAAAATTAATATTAGCAAGGTGGCAAGCTCAACTAGCCCCTTTTGATTTTGAAATACAATATAAAAAGGCAATTGATAATTCCCTACCGGACTTTCTCTCTCGAGAATATTTATCTAACTAAAATGAATTACCTTCATTTATATTTTTCTGATGAGTTCATAACAACAACTATAAGAGCAATACCTCTAGGTCAAGACATTTTGAAAAAAAATTCTGGATAGAGTAATTGATGCTATCATACTCGATGAACTATTTTATGATTATGCCTATTTAGATGTAGATCATTGCGAATATTATTAACTGTACAGGATGAATGCATACATGAATTTTATCGATGATGATACTATTTACGCTATATTACAAGCGTTATCTCCTTTATGTGATGATATGAAACAAAACATCCTCTGGTTCTTAATAATAAAAATAATGGATGATGATCTTTTGGCTAAATATGGTTTGCAGCAATGACAGAACCATGGTCACATATACGTGGCCAAGGCAGGACCTCAACCTCATGCGGAAGAGGAAGGGGAAGATCAGCCCCATCCTACGGCTCATCCTCTTCTACGAACAACTTTCCCATGCTAAGTCTGGGAAATAGGAGTTTGATAAACTCAAAAATTGGTTCTACATCTGGAACTAAAGAGGATATACCCTCTATCAACTTGGAAGATATTCCAACCCACAATCCATTATATAAACAGCTCAAACCATACCTAGATACAAAAAGTCACAAAGGTACTTGTGCTTCTGTATTGGCCAAAGAAAATGATGATGATTACCTATACGAAAAATGGCCTACGAAAGAAATTATATTTCTTGTCGAAAAGACTGATATTCAGTACCAAGATGACCCATGGAAGATATTTGATAAATATATGGTAAGGAATTTATATTTTCCTGGTGAATCATATAAGACTCGCAACTATTATGAAATCATTTTGCTAAAAACAGGTAGTGCAGAAGTACAACACTTCTCTACTGAAGAAGGAGTTTATAACTTCTCAAAAATTATAATTAAGCAGATTATATCTGTTATTGAAAGGGGACTTTCCACTATGAGCGAAAAATAGATTGATCTAAAAATTGGTCATACCGATGCCACCCTAAATATGACTTATTGAAATTATATCCAAGCTTTTCATAAGGTGCTTTATTATAATATCCCTAAATAAAAGCACACTTGGTTCATAAAAATATGTTCAAAGAATTTTGAAAAACCTATTCCTAATTGGTTTCTCAGGTGGTGGACTTTCCATGCACCTTCTGCAAAGATTTTGCCAAATGAATATTTCGACCTTTATGAGGAATGGAAAAGACTTTCACCTAATTTAATTAATTTATACTATTAGGACTATGTTCCTAGTTTTAATAAAATAGACCAAATTTTATTTTGTATTCAATTCTCAATCCCTTGGATCCATAAATGGGTACCTAAACTAGGATATATCGAGGAGGACCAGATTCCCTGTCTATTTCGAACCTATTACAACAACTTTTGGGACAAATTGACTGAAAAGGACCCTCAAACCAACCAACCTTATGGAAAAGAACTTTTGGATGATATCCGCAATAAACTTCAGGAATATGCTCGGCAACCTCAAAAAAACATGGTTGATGATAACTTAGTTAAAACTGCGGCTAGGAGAATCTCCATTCAGCCAGGCGATAAAATAGCCATGATAAACCAATATTTAAAAGAAGTTAAAAGAAATCTATTAAAGAATTTAGATGACTATGATCAACCTGACACTTCTATGAAGAGTGGAGCAGCCAGCGTAGCTAGTGATGATATCACCAACCTGCAAGATACACAAGACGAAGAGACAATGACAGATTTCGAGATGGCGGAATGGCTAAGAAAAATCAAAGGCAAAGATAAAGTATGAGAAGATCAACTCGTACTCAAAGATGACTTCAACGATAGAGGCAGCATACGCGATATTCGCAGATTGGACCTCAAAATTTCATAATTAACTCACGTACAAAAAATGAGGGTCCTAACAATAGAGTAATTAATGCTATCATACTCGATGAACTATTTTATGATTATGCCTATTTAGATATAGATCATTGCGATTATTATTAACTGTGCAGGATGAATGCATACATGAATTTTATCGATGATGATACTATTTACGCTATATTACAAGCGTTATCTGCTTTATGTGATGATATGAAACAAAACATCCTCTGGTTCTTAATAATAAAAATAATGGATGATGATCTTTTGGCTAAATATGGTTTGCAACAATGACAGAACCATGGTCGCATATACGTGGCCGAGGCATGACCTCAACCTCACGCGGAAGAGGAAGGGGAAGATCAGTCCCGTCCTACGGCTCATCCTCTTCTACGAACAACTTTCCCGTGCTAAGTCTGGGAAATAGGAGTTTGATAAACTCAAAAATTGGTTCTACATCTGAAACTAAAGAGGATATACCCTCTATCAACTTGGAAGATATTCCAACCGACAATCCATTATATGAACAACTCAAAGCATACCTAGATATAAAAAGGCACAAAGATACTTTTGCTTCTATATTGGCCAAAGAAAATGATGATGATCACCTATACGAAAAAAGGCCTACGAAAGAAATTATATTTCTTGTCGACAATACTGATATTCAGTACCAAGATGACCCGTGGAAGATATTTGATAAATATATGGTAAGGAATTTATATTTTTCTGGCGAATCATATAAGACTCGCAACTATTATAAAATTATTTTGCTAAAAATAGATAGTGCAGAAGTACAACACTTCTCTACTGAAGAAGGAGTTTATAACTTCTCAAAAATTATAATTAAGCAAATTATATCTGTTACTGAATAGGGACTTTCCACTATGAGCGAAAAACAGATTGATGTAAAAATTGATCATATAGATGCCACCCTAAATATGACTTATTGGGATTATATCCAAGCTTTTCATATGGTGCTTTATTATAATAACCCTAAATATAAGCACACTTGGTTCATAAAAAGATGTTCAAAGAATTTTGAAAAACCTATTCCTAACTGGTTTCTCAAATGGTGGACTTTTTATGGACCTTCTGCAAAGATTTTGCCAAATGAATATTTCGACCTTTATGAGGAATGGAAAAAACTTTCAGCTAATTTAATTGATTTATACTGTCAGGACTATGTTCCTAGTTTTAATAAAATAGACCAAATTTTATTTTTTATTCAATTCTCAGTCCGTTGGATCCATAAATAGGTACCTGAACTAGGATATACTGAGGAAGACCAGATTCCCTGTCTATTTCGAACCTATTACAACAACTTTTGGGACAAATTGACCGGAAAGGACCCTCAAACCAACCAACCTTATGGAAAAGAACTTTTGGATGATATCCGCAACAAACTTCAGGAATATGCTCGGCAATCTCAAAATACCATGGTTGATGATAACTCAGTTAAAACTGCGGCCAGGAGAATCTCCATTCAGCCAGGCGATAAAACAGCCATGATAAACCAATATTTAGAAGAAGTTAAAAGAAACCTATTAAAGAATTCAATCCGACACTTTTATGAAGAGTGGAGTAGCCAGCGTAGCTAGTGATGATATCACCAACCTGCAAGATGCACAAGATGAAGACACAATGACAGATTTCGAGATGGCGGAATGGCTAAGAAAAATCAAAGGCAAAGATAAAGTATGAGAAGATCAACTCGTACTCAAAGACGACTTCAACGATAAAGGCAGCATACGCGATATTCACAGATTGGACAACAAGTTCAGGAAATAATATTTATTTCTCAAGAAAATATAATTTATGTATTTTGTAAATATGCTGTACAAATGTTCTATATACCTAAGACCCATATAGTATGGGACCCACTAGTACTATTCATGGGACCCACTATATAGCGACATAGGACCCCATGATTACTATTTACTACTGTAGAGGGGCCTACAAAGATGCCTTACGTTCCCCTCATACCTCTATATAAAGAAGAGAAGGTTGAACCTTCGGGAGATCAGAAAGTTCTCTCTCTCTCTCTCTAGATACATTCCTCTCCCTTTTCTCTAAAAATCAAGTGTGTATTAGTTCTCTAGCAATAAACTACTACTATTTCCGGTAAAGCTCCAGCCTAACAGGTACTGTTTCGATCTAATACTTTTATTTTGATTTTCATATCAAATATTTGCTTTTGTTCCACCCGTGACTATGTCCGGCTAAGATAGTATATATCTATGTTGGGTACCTAACTTCTTTTTTATAAATATTATCAAGATCTAGACACGACTTTAATATGAGAATAATTATGATTTTGTGATTTGGTTCTGAGATGGAGATACAGTCGAACCTGGCACTACTATGTTGGCTTTGTCTTAGTGACTACATTTAGCGAGCTGTGTTTCTAAACCTACCCCTTTTAAGATGTTAGAAACACAGCTCGCTAAACATAGTCACTAAGACAAAGCCAACATAGTAGTATCGGGTTCAACTGTATCTCCATCTCGAAACCAAATCACAAAATCATAATTATTCTCTTATATTAAAGTCGAGTCTAGATCTTCATAATAGTTACAAAAGAGAAGTTAGGTACCCGACATAGATTTATACTATCTTAGCCGGACATAGTCACGGCTGGAACAGAAACAACTATTAGATATGAAAATCAAAATAAAAGTATTAGATCGGAACAGTACTTGTTGGGCCAGAGCCTTGCCAAAAATAGTAGTAGTTTATTGCTAGAGAACTAATACACACCGAATTTTATAGAGAACTGAGAGGGAAGTATCTAGAAAGAGAGAGAACTTTCGGATGTCCCGAAGGTTCAACCTTATCTTCTTTATATAGAGGTATGAGGAGAACATAAGGCATCTTTGTAGGTCCCTCTACAGTAGTAAATAGTAATCATGGGGTCCTATGTCGCTGTACAGTGGGTCCTATGAATAGGACTAGTGGGTCCCATACTATATGGGTCTTAGGTATATAGAACATTTGTACAGAATATGTACAAAATACATAAATTATACTTTCTTAAAAAATAAATATTATTTCCTGAACTTGTTGTCCAATCTGCGAATATCGCGTATGCTGCCACCATCGTTGAAGTCGTCTTTGAGTATAAGTTGATCTTCTCATTTTTTATCTTTGCCTTTGATTTTTCTTAGCCATTCCGCTATCTCGAAATTTGTCATTGTGTCTTCGTTTTATGCATCTTGTAGGTTGGTGATATCATCACTAGCTATGCTGGCTGTTCCACTCTTCATAGAAGTGTCGAATTGATCATAGTCATCTAAAATCTTTAATAAATTTCTTTTAACTTCTTCTAAATATTGGTTTATCATGGCTATTTTATCGCCTGGCTGAATGGAGATTCTCCTGGCCATTGTTTTAACTAAGTTATCATCAACCATGGTTTTTTGAGGTTGCCGAGCATATTCCTGAAGTTTGTTGTGGATATCATCCAAAAGTTCTTTTCCATAAGGTTGGTTGGTTTGAGGGTCCTTTCGAGTCAATTTGTCCTAACAGTTGTTGTAATAGGTTTGAAATAGTTAGGGAATCTGGTCCTCCTCGATATATCCTAGTTCAGGTGTCACGACCCAACCTATGGGCCATGACTGATACCCGATGAGGGCACCCA
>DF367100.1:10160-20680 GCA_000787875.1 Solanum virginianum | reverse complement strand
CCGAACCTCGTAAATTATTTGTGTTCTTTTTCTTTATTTTTCTCTACATATGGTCATGCTGCAGGTATTCGGTTCAGCAGGAGTTATCGGAAATCCTATGGGATTTGCAAGAAGCATGGGTCTTGGCCTTAAAGATTTCTTGTCAGCTCCGATACAAAGTGTTTTCCAGGTACCTTATGCATTATCTGCTCTTTTATCCTTCCAACTAGATGTAAAGCCCAGCTCTCTCTGCAGACTCGTGCAGGTTTTATTAAAGGCGTGGCAGAAGGGACGTCTAGTCTTTTGAGTAACACCGTCTATGCCTTAAGTGATGCTGCCACCCAATTCAGCAAAGCTGCACACAAGGTACTTTTGCATCAAGCGACATTTTCAAACTCTCTATGTTATCTGACCCTCACATTAAATCACGTCATCTTGCAGGGTATCGTGGCATTTACTTTTGATGATCAGGCTGTCAGAAATATGGAGAGACACCAGAAGGGAATATCATCCCATAGCAAAGGGGTGATAAATGAATTTTTAGAGGTATATTATTTTCAGTTCTTAGCTCTCATGGACATAACTGCCTGTTTCACTTTCTCTTTATTTCTTTGACTCTTCATTTGTTTAGAATACTATAGCTTCTTGGAGTCTCACTGTTTCTCATGTGTGGCAAGACGTCATCGCTAAAGAAGAATTAGCGTGTATTGAGAGTTAGTCTTGCAATTTAGATTCATTTCTTTTTCACAATTCATACCTATGAAAGGGTTGAAAGAAGACTTGCAGGATGGCAAAAGAGGTATTTGTCAAAAGAGGGAAATGAAGTGTTCATCAAGAGCACCCTGTTGAGCATTCACTTACTTGTGTCTTTGCTACGAGCACCGGCTTTCATGATTGGAAAAAAGGAGAAGTTACAAAGAAATTTCCTTTTGAACTTGGCTGATAGATTGAGAAATATCACCTAGTGTGTTGGAGAACTGTTATGAGTACAAAGAAATTGGGGGGTCACAGGGTTTAAGATATTTGGGTGTTTAAAAGGCCTTTGCTAGGAAAGTGGCTTGGAATAGAGGAGGACTCACTATGAAGAGAGGTGATAGCAGAAAAACATTTAGTTATGGAAGGGGGTGGAGAGTGAGAAACATTACTACTCCTTTTGGGTGTGGCCTCAGAGAAATATCTTGAAGGGGTGGGAGGAATTTAGTGGAAAAATATTTTCAAGGTAATGAATTGGAGTAAAGCTAGTTTCGGGGAGCAAAGTGGTGCAGTAATAACACCTTGAGAGCCTTATATCCAAAACATTCATAGTATTTCATGTCAAAGGGGGATGAAAGTCAAACAAATTCGAAAGATACAAGAAGGAAATGCTCTTTGGGATCTTCAATTTAGGAGAAATCTCCATGATTGGGAGACGAAGGAATTGAAAAACTTGCTTGAGACACTACCAGTAAACTCCATCCTTGGAAATTCCTGATTCTTGGTGGTCGTTGCTAGTAAGGTATCCTTATGCCAAGATGCTTACAAGAGATGAGACGGTTTTCATGCACGATGCAGTTTGGACTCCCACTGCACCAAGGTACTTGAACAATTGCTAATAAAACTCCCCTTAATGCTAGTTTAAGTGTCATTGTCTGCCACTTCATATCATGTGTTCATTATTAGCTTATCAACAGTCAAAGTTCCCAAAGACTGTGGCAGAAGCATTGTCTCATCCAGGTTGGCGTCAAGCTATGATTGAGGAGATGACTGCTTCTGCATGATAATAGTACTTGGGAGCTTGTTCCTTTACATAAAAGCAAAATCAAAGTTGGTTTGTCTTTGGGTATTCACAGTTAATAGGTTCAGATGGAGCTATTGATCGTCTCAAAGCGAGATTGGTTGCTAAGGGATACATCGGGTTTATGGCATTGATTATGTAGATACTTTCTCACCAGTTGCCAAGATGTCTCCTCATCTCTATGGCAACAATGAATCATTGGCCCCTTTTTCAGTTCGACATCAAAAATGCATTCCTACATAGAGAACTTGCTGAAGAGGTATATATGGAGCAACCACCAGGGTTTGTTGCTCAGGGGCAGTCTAGATTAGTTTGTAAACTTCATCGATCACTTTATGGTCTCAAGCAGTCTCCCAGAGCATGGTTTGGTCGTTTTTGAGGAGTTGTTCAACAATTTGGAATGATCCAAACAAAAGTTGATCACTCTATATTGTATAGGCATTCATCTCATGGCAAACATATCTTTTTAATTGTTTACGTTGATGATATTGTTATCACTAGAGATGACCATGAAGGTATTGTTCAACTCAAACAACACCCCTCATGTCACTTTCAGACAAAGGATTTGGGCAAGCTGAAATACTTTCTAGGCATTGAAGTGGCACAGTTTGGCCATGGTATTGCTACTACACAAAGAAAATATGCCTTAGACATTTTGGAAGATGCTGGTATGTTAGATTGCAAACATGTGAACAGTCCTATGGATCCAAATCCTAAGCTTATTCCAGTACAAGGGGAGCGTTCAAAAGATCCTAGCAGATACCAGATACTTCTTGGCAAACTCAACTATCTTACGATCATATGACGAGATATCTCATTGATTGTTAGTCTAGTTAAGCCATTTTTTGCAATCACCTTGTGATAGTCACTAGAATGCAGTGATTCGCATCCTGCGGTATATCAAAAGCTCTCTAGGACAAGGTTTATTGTATGAAGATAAGGGACACACCAACATTGTTGGATATTTTGATGCCGATTGGGCAGGATCTCCTTTTGACAGGTAGTCTACTTGAAGATGATGTGTCCTAATTGGAGGCAATCTAATATCTTTGAAAAGTAAAAAACAAATTGTCATAGCTAGATCAAGCGCAAAGGCAGAGTATTGAGCTATGGCACTAGCTATATGTGAGCTTATATGATTGAGACAACTTCTCCAAGAATTCACGATAGGAGGACTTGAACGATGACATTGATTTGTGACAACCAAGCTACACTACATATCGCTTCTAATGTTGTGTCTCGTGAAAGAGCGAAGCACATTGAGATAGATTGTCACTTCATTAAGGAGAAGATTGAGTCTAGATACATCGCCACGAGTTTTGTCAACTCAAAATTCCTAATATCTCTTCTTCCTCTTCTTCTAATTTCTCAAATGTATTGACACAACAAATCCAAGGTAAGGTATCATATTGTATGTTATTTGCAGATGGCATGGTTCTGATTGATGAGATTCACGATGGAGTTAATGCTAAGCTGAAAATTTTAGAGTGCAAGTTTAGTGACAAAACATATATGGTTGGCATGGAAGGGAAATTGATACATCATCCAAGAGAAACTTTCAAGTATTTTGGGACTATTATTCAAGGTAGTGTGGAGATTGATGATGATGTCACATTGTATTGATACAGGGCAGATGAAATGGTGGCTTATATCTAGACTCTTGTATGAAAAGAAAGTGTTATCAAAATGTAAAAGGCAAGTACTATAGAGTCATGGTTAGACCAATTATGTTTTATAGGGCAGAGTGCTGCCAGTCAACATCTCTCATGTTCAGAAGATTAAAGTTGCACAAATAAAAATGTTGAGATGCATGTTTGGGCTTAGTAGGAGAGAGAGCATTAGAAATGAAGATTTTGAACAAGATGGAAGTGGTCTCTGAGGAGGATAAGATGCGAGAAGCGAGACTGAGATGGTTCGGACATGTGAAGAGATGCATGGATGCCCTAGTGTGGAGGTGTGAGAAGTTAGCTATGGGTTGGTTTCAGAAGAAATAGAGGTAGGCGAAAGAAATAGTAAGGAGAGGTCATTAGATAAGATATGATGCAACTTCAGCTTATCGAGGACATGACCTTAGAAAGGAAGTTATGGAAGACATTGATTAGGGTATAGGACAAGTAGATTAGTTGAGTGTTGTCTCACTTATCTTTCATACTAGTAGTCATATTAGTTTCTTTAGTCTTCTATTTTTGTTACTATTTATTGTTTCTTCTACTTCGAACTATAGTATTATTTTATTGTAGTTATTGTTCTTTTGTTAGAATGCTTTTCATGCTATGTTTAATATTTTGTCGTCACTTCTTCACTTCAGTACTTCTTTTTTTGAACTACTTTTCAATGCTTTTCTTTGAACTGTGGTCTTTTGGAAACAACCTATATATCTTTCAAGGTAGGGAAAAGGTATGCGCACACACTATCCTCCGGAGAGCCCACTTGTGAGATTACACTCGTTGTGTTGTTATTTTTGGTGCACCCATAAGATTCCTATTTATACGGATGAATGTGTACCCATGGTAGAGAACCATCTACTTCTGTAGGTTCTCTTTTTTTGGTTTTTACTACTTTTATATGGGAGTTTCCCTCTTATATTAAATGATGAAATTATTCCTTGATAAAATAATAAAATAAAATTGGTACCTATTCTTGATTTGCAGGGTCTGACTGGTCTATTGCAATCACCTATTAAAGGGGCAGAGAGACATGGCCTTCCAGGAGTTCTCTCAGGTATAAAGTTTACCCATGCTATTCTTCTCGGTCACTATTGCAGGATATTGAACCTCCTGAGAAATGACAGGACTTATCTTTATCTCAGATTAATATATTTCATCTTTGTTCTTGCAGGTATTGCTCTTGGAGTGACTGGACTGGTGTCAAGACCAGCAGCCAGTATCCTTGATATCACCGGCAAAACTGCACAAAGCATCAGAAATCGGAGCAAACTTCATAATCTGGGATCTCATCGGTTTAGGGTCCGATTGCCAAGGCATTTAAATAGAGAACTTCCTCTACGGCCTTACTCATGGGAAGAAGCAATTGGAGTATCTGTACTTAGAGAGGCTGAAGACCATGTTAAGCTCAAAGATGAAATACTAGTAGTGTGTAAAGCTCTTAGACATGATGGGAAGTTTGTTATCCTCACTGAAAGACTTATATTAATCGTGTTTTGTCCCAGTATAGTGAAATACAGAATGCCCGAGTTTCAAGGAGTGCCTGCTAATCCAGAGTGGTTGATAGAAACAGAAATCGGGATGGATAGTGTAATTCATGCTGATAACGACGAGGAGGAGGTACATATTGTGGGAAGTAGCTCAGACGCATTGTTAAGGCAGAACCTTATTTCACATAAAAGAAGACTGGGTAACAAGGGGAAAGAGATGGAACAACAATCCCCGCACATCGCTTCCGCTACTCTTGTCTAATTTGGTGTTCACGTCAAAGGATGAAGCAGAGGACTTCCTGCAGATACTTCTATCTACAATTGACAAAGCAAAAGAGGTAGGTCAGAGCTCTGTGCACCTCCTTCATCAAAGTAGTCTCAGACAAGTATAGAAAGATGTAAGGGATCCAACATCTGTACATTGTACATTATGTACATAATCTTCTATTAATTAATAAAACAAAATGTCTTATATTTCTGTATGCTGAGCCAATACCAAAAGCCAGGGTAATTCACTGAGATGGAGATTAAATTTAACCAAAGACAAACTGGTCATTCAAGAAGAAGAGAAGAAGAGGAGGCCAATGTCATATGATAGAATTGTAGGATAAGATGTTGGCAATAAGGTGACTCCCCTATCCCAACATGTGAGTTTATTTTCATGTCTAAATGTTGTGAATTTGAGTATATCTTCCCTTATATGTTATGTGTACAATTGAGGAAGAATTGGATTGGGTTAAAACTTGAAGTATAATAAATTTTGATATTTCTTTTACATTTGCAAACTTAATACAAATTTATTTATTTACGTGCAAATTATTTATATCTTTTCAATAAATAGTTTCATCGAATACTTTTTGTAATCATTAGTTTTTGCTAAAATTTTAGCAATTTAACATTGGAAACATCCTTTCACTGAGACAGTCATTCTATGAATTGTTAACATAATTCTGTAAGTAATAAGTTGACAAGATAAAAATACAAACAATACAGTTTGATTTTAGGAGTTGATAACTTGGTATACTTACTAAATATTGTAATGCTTGAAAAATTAAGGAATATTTAAAAACAAAAATCAAAAAAGGAAATTACAATTCACTTTGTACAGCACTTTCTGACTATTGATTCATAATTTTGGTAGAGTATTACTCTAACTAATTATAAGCGATTAAGTTTCGTTCTTGAAAAATAGCAATCAAGAAAGGAAAATAGCGACAAACAATGATATTTATATTTCATAAGAAGGTTACAATCTTTATAAAATCTAAAAAGATGTAATGCTTTGATTCTTTCTCTTCACGATCTTCAACTCAAGACTTTAACTTGTTCTTAGAACGATGAAACACTTGTGGCTCAGTACTTGGAGATGAAGACTTCTTTGTATGCAGAAGACGTGTAGATCGCCACTGAAGAGCAAGGATTCTCTATGTATTTTTGTGTGTCCTTTGGTCTTATGAAGGCTCCTTTATATAGGTGTGAGCTAGGGTTTTAGGGGTACTTTGGTCCAAGTATTTTAAGGGATTTGGACCTTGGTCTTGAAGGGTATGAGTTAGGCTCATCTTGTTGACTTAATGGACGGTCTTTGTTTAAGTCATATCATTTTAATTTGAATTTCGATCCAACCTCATTAACCAATAATTTGACTTGGTCAATGCATCATGAATTTAAGATTTAATTCATATTTAATATGAATTTCATCAACAAAACTTCACTGTCTACAAATGTCCCCTGCTTCGAGGCTTGTCGCGGTGCTTGACTTGTCAAACCTACAAAGACAAGTCTTGGAGCACTAGTACGTGAAGCAAGTGTTTTTTTCCCCACGCAATTGATCTCTGTGTAACATTTGGAATGACTATGCCGATACCTTGAAGTTTTTCAAACTCATACATACCGAAGTCTTTCCGACAACATTCTTCAAACTTGCAAGAGGTTACTTGTCTTTTTGGTCATTTAGCAACCCATTCGGCTTGAAGCGCTTACAACTTATGGAACATTATATCATGTTATTCATTTTGTCATTTCAATGGTTTTATAATTGGACCATTGACTACAGGATGACCATCAACGGCTTACGACTTATGGAACATTATAGCATGTTATTCACTTTATTTTATTTGGGCAATTGACTACAAGATGATCACCAATTTCATAAGCTTAATTTAGCGATATGAACTCGTGATTTTGGCATGAATTTTAGGTGTAGCTTTCTTTGACGTCGAACACTCTTTTGATAGGTTCTCCTCTACATTTGCTTGATCACTTCAACAAAATGCGAGGTTTCCAAACCTTAGCTCCTTATGTAAGTGTAACCTTATCAGGAGGCTTTTTTGCACCTATATAAGAAACCTCTCAAAATTTTCTATATTTGGCTGCATGGAACAATTTCTACGATCTTATGCGGAAACATACATATGTGTATGATTTTCTTTTCTTGAAATCAAAATTTGCCATAACAGTCATTTTTTTTCATTGTTTGATGCAGTTGAAAATTTAGGACGAGAAATAAGGTCATGAAAAAGCTTATGACCTAGCCTTGCGTTATTCTTTGATTTCTAAACTTTCCATATTGATTTGATGGAAGATCATATACTTTTTATCTTTTAAGACAATATTTTTCCATGTTTGATTCCCATAAAATATACCATAATTTGATCCCATGAAAACTTACCATAATTGAATTTGTAATTTTTCATAATTTATAGGAATCCTGCTTTCTATAGGTATAACTTTCCATAACTCATAGGAATCTGATTGAAATCTCCATATTCTTGATATCTATATATACCTGCATATCTTGGTGGTTAAGTATTAATTTGGGGCATCATCAAACTGCATTGAGTCCATGTCTTACAAGTAAGTCCCTTCCTTAACCTTAATTTTCGTCACTTTTTTCACTGCTAAACGCAGCAGTGGTAAAAATTCATATCTCATTGTAGGAAAGTTTAAATTGTGTTCCATTTAATTTTTCAGAAACTATGAAGCTACAAAATATCCGAAAATATCGATCAAAAATCTTGCGGATTTTCTCAGGTAATCTTTTGAATTCAGCTCAAAAATTTTGATGAGCTGACTGCACCAGCTTTGTGCGGCTTTACAAAACAAATTATACCTTAACGTAGAAACCTCTAAATCGTGTTCTGGGGCTACAAAATATTCAAAAATCTCTATCAAAAGGCTTGTGGATTTTGTCAGGTGATTTTTTTGAATTCAACCCAAGATTTTGATAAGCTGACTGTACCAACCTTATGCAACTTTTTAAAAAAACCATATCTTGATGTAGGAATGAGGAAATATCAAACGGTTTACGTCGTTGGGAAGAAGATTCATAGGGTTAAATCATGTATGAAAATCACATTTAGATCGTGGCTATATTGATTCAGTTTTCTATTCGTAAACTAGCTTTCGAATGACCGTAAAAAATTTGACGTCACAGTCATTGTGTTATATGTAGTCTTACTGAATCTGACTATTTTCTTTTAATTTCCTTTTTGTAGGTTTTGCATACAGTTATACAAATTTGATCCCGCAACATGATGCAATTTCATGATCATAACACGCCGCATCCTCATCTGGAGATAGTGAGTGACCAACAAAATCCAAATGACAAAGTACTAGTTTTGGAGGTTCAACCTTCGGCGACTGACATCTTATCTCTTGTCAGTGGGCCACCTGATGAATCTCTTCACCGTAAAGAATGATCACATATCTGTACTAAAGACGTCATGCGAAACTTCTCGAGTAAGGCTACCAGCATGAAAGTTCTTCTACCGAAATCCGCACTTTATCAAGAAGTCGCATTTATTGAATCTTGTCATTCCAAGAAGTGTTTCAGTGATTGGAGTGTTCCCTCTTCTGGCTTCGGAAATGTTCGCTACACAACTGGCTACGGGAAATGGGTTGAGGACATGTTGCCCTGCCACAAGGAGACTTTGGAGTACATTAAGATTTATGATGCCATATATACTTCTTTGTTCACATACAACTATGACGACAATGTACTTCATGCTTTTTGTGAGCTTTTGCGCCCATCTACCAATACGTTTTCTACTTTTATTAGGGAAATCTTCATATCACTTTGGGACTTACGAGCAATTGGAGGTCTTCCTATCCAGGGATCCTTTTATGAAAAGTCATTCCTACGACAAAAGAGTTGACCCAGTCAGATGCTCAAGAAAGTTTGTTTCTCCCCAGAAGTTTCTTACATTTATTTTCGGCCTTCTACAACTTAGCAAAAGGTGATTTCCAAGAGGTGTCCATCTACGATTGGTGAAGTTTTTGTTCAGAGGACCGAATTGATATGTAGAGCCCTCGCAGAACATGCACCATAAAGCCAAGGTTGAACCATAATCCGTCTGGACATATCGACATGAATTTTCTTCCACGGACCGATGATGAAAATGCGCCCTTTGCTGAGCTAGGCGTGGAAGAGTTTCTTAGAGATAAGACTAATTTGGCAGCCTTTAACACTTGATGGCTCTGCAAATTTGTGCCAGGTTGGTTACATGCGTGCTAGCGTTTTCAAAGCTGCAAGTTTGATGGTTCATGGAGAAAAATTCTCTCTGGCAGTCCCAGTTTTTGCAAGTATATATCTCGGCTTGAGAGAGATTTCTACTTCTTCCAATATGGAAAATATAATTTTTCCTATACCCTACGTCTATGGATGGCTAGGAGAGTATTTTGGGACCCATCCATCGTGTCGGTCACGCACATCGAACCATACCCTTATGCAAGATTTTTGACGAGAAAATGGCTAAATGTTTCAGTTTTGTTGATGCTCAAAAATTATTTCAATAGGATGATGCTCGTCACCTCCATCACTTGGCACTATTACAAGGCAAAGATTTGCACATTATTGATGATGGTCAACTCTCAAATTCATGGAATGAATTTATCATAAGTCTTCGCTCAAACTATGTCACCCTTAGGCGTGATTCAAATTTTGCAGTAGAGTCCTATAGTCCTACAAGATTTAGTCGACAGTTTGGATTTTGTCAAGATATCTTTGGAGATCGTATGGAACGACATATGGTGGTACATTGTCAACATTAGTGCAACTTTGAAATTCCTCTTTTCGACTTGGCACTTCTTCAAAAGTCATCATCGCAACGCGGCCATTAGAAGGAGCTCCATTAATGACTCGTGAGTATGCGGATTGGTGGCCATCTCATAGGACAAATACTTCAAAAGAAAGTCGGTTTACAATTTTGACACCCATGTCATCTAAAGGGGCTTCTGATCAATCGAAAGAAAAGTCACATTTTTCTTCCAAGCCTAGGGTGAAGTCAAACGATATTCCGCAAGTCATCAAGACTTTATCCAACTCTAAAATCAAAATTGAGGCGCCTCACATTAGCCTCAAAGGTGACCACTGTTGCTTCAAAAGTTGACAACAATTAATTCCCACATGCTTACTTTGTCAGGTGTTGTTGATATAGCCAATGCGTCTTCTAGTTCAACAGATAGTAAGGATCTTCACTGGAATCATCTAAAAAGGAAGGTATAGGAGCTAGATGACACTTGTTGCGATCTAGACACAATTGTCATTGACAATAACACCTTTGTGGATGAGGATCCAAACTCTGCATCATTTTCTGATTTAGCAAAATGGGTAGA
>DF367101.1:0-14538 GCA_000787875.1 Solanum virginianum | reverse complement strand
GCCCCTCGATCGCTACATGTGTGTGTATTATGGATATCATGAAATTCTAAAATTAGTTAAATCGACTTATTATTTATATTTATTTATATTATTATTAAAAGTGGGAACAGAAAAGTTAAAAGTTGAAATATCAAAATACTCGTACAAAGTTAAGTTATTATAACAATACCATTAAAAAAAAATTAAAAATCTTTTATAAAGTCTAACTCATATTTAATTATTTATACAATTGTTACTCTTCATATTCATAACTCTTATACTTTTCATATTCTTTATAACCCCAACTATTTAATATAAAATTTTAAGATATCTTTTGATATTCCCCCAATTTTATCTATATAATTCATCTTTTTTGTTTCATACGACTCTCACCTAGGACATCCTTTGCATAATTGCATTCTATAGTTAAAATAATGAAGCACTTAACACTATTGTATTATTTGTTTTATAATTTAGTTCGTGATGTAGAAGATTCTTGAATTTTAATTGGTTAGAGAGAAGATATCGACAAGAACACAAAAATTATGTATTGATTCTATATATTTCTTTTTTTCATATATTGTTATGATTAAAGTCTTAAGAACGATATATATGTTGAAAATTTTTCTTCTCTAAGAATTTAAGAACGATATATATATATGTTGAAATTTTTTCTTCTATATTTTTTTTTGTTTTCTCTTTATTACACTTATTTAATTTAGTTTTTCATAAATTTTTAATTGTTGTAAGTTTTTTATTTGGACTCAAATTAGAATTAGCCATTTGCGGCTTCATTGGAAGTTAGTTAAATACTAACCAAAGTTCAAACCACGCATGTTTTCATAAAATTTTAATCGTTCTAATAAATTTACATGAGATACACGTGCAAAGCACGTGTCCAGAAAGTAGTAAAACTAAAAGTGATAAGTGAAAATGGACGGAGGGGTAATAATATTCTTATTTCCGCAAAGAAAACACTTGTAAGAAAATTGCATGAGTAAGACTAGTTTTGAGCTGACATGAGTAATATGAGACTTCATGCCTTCTCAGACAGGGTAGGTGAATGAATACACATTGAATTGTTGTGTAATAAATGAAAAAGCAAAGTTAATTGTCAAACTCCGTTGGGACTTTGAGCTTTTAAGTTTTTGGTCTGTCTCTAGGGGCGGATCTATAGTGTTGGTTATATGTTAACGTGAATTGAATAGTTTTTGTTTTCGTCTTGTGCACTTAATAATTTAATTAAAGAAAATTAAGACGATTAGCGTGTTCAGGAAATCTAGTCATTTAATGGATTCATATTTATCTCCATAAAGATTCTACAAAAAGCTTCCACCTCATGTAGTCGTTGGTCTTCCCTAACCTCGAGAAGCTGATGAGCAAGTACAACTGAAGTGAATTCAAGATTTATAGATAGATGATTCAAAATAAGTGTAATTTTTATATATATTTCAATCTTTTTCGCATATAGTTCCATGGATTGATCTTTACTTTTGATCGTATCTAGGTCGTTCTGCGGATGAATTTTTGAGATGAGGGTTCCCAGGAAACAGCCACTCTACTTAGTTAGTGGTAAGGTCTGCGTACATCCTACCCTCCCCAGACCCCACTTGTGGGATTTCACTGGGTATGTTGTTGTTGTATATAATTCCATGGAGTTTGAAGAAGTATCAGACCACAAAGATCTATCGTATATTGCCATACCTTACATTTTATAAGAAGTTGATGAGCAAGTACGGTTGAGCATTCAAAATGAGTGTAATTTTCATATATATTTCAAACTTTTTCGCATACATCTCTAAGTAAAAAAGACAGTTCAGCGCACTAAGCTTTCGCTATGCATATAGTTTGAAGAAAGTATCAGGCCACAATTTGCCTTACCTTTGCATTTTATAAGTTGTTTCCACGATTCAAACTCATGACCTCTTAATCACATTTTAGCAACTTTGTCAACTACGAGAAAACTCCCCTACAAAACATATATCTAAATAGTTCAAATAAAAAACAATGAATTCATTTGAAATTACAGAACGCCTTTAGCGACATCTAAGCCATGGGAAAGGAGCAACATAGTCTGCAATGGAAAGACCATCATTTAATTTGTACATGTTTTCTTTAAGTTTTTTGAAATAAAATTTACATATTTGAAAACTACGTTAGAAATATATGAAGTGGCAATAAACATATTCTCCAGTAAAGACTATTGCAGACTGAGAGAATCTGTTCTTCTTGATTGTTGATGCTGCTTTTTCATATTCAATCAGATGGCAAGTATAATGTATTCATGTGAACTATGTTTGCTCGAACCCTTCAAAAATATCACCAGATACGTGTTTTGATATGGATGCAGCAACATTTTTGAAGAGCTCGAGCAACATAGCATATGTCAAGAGTAAGGCAGCTGAGCTTTAGACTACTATTGAAGTTTTAATGGTAACAGATTGGTCAAAACTCAGAAAATATAAACCTGAGTAGCTTATATGGGGAAAAAAAATACTTCACCTACTATGAATGATTGCTACTATTGTCAAAATATGATACAAAGCTTGATATGCTTCGCGGACCGATGGCTTCATTCCCTACTTAAGGAACAATGTATTACAGAAGTTCACATGTTCCAGAAAAGCAGAAGGAACAGAAAACTCAACCAGGTTTAACAGTTGAACGCGTCAAAAACTCCGAAGCAAGCTCTACTCCTACTTCTCTATCTGAGCTGCAGAAGATGTAGCAAAAACCAGTCAGAAATCAACCAACTGGAACAGCATCGGATTAAAGCACCTCGAGGGGGATTGAGCAATTGAAAAAGGAACACATACATCTTCTATAAGAAAAATAAACGGATCAAGCAAAACTACAAAACTCAAAACAAATATATAGACCCTTGCTCCAATTCCCCACTTTTAGGTTTCTCCTCACCAAAGGCTAGTAATAATTTCAAGGGAATTTAACTCAAAGTCAAGATAATGGAGTAATACAGCATTACAATTCACGTTTGGCATTCATGTTCTATTGAAAAACTCTAGGAACTTGGCGCATTTTCCAGTTTATCCGACTTTTTTCCTCTTTGACGTGGGCAAGAAATAACCTCAAGCTCTAGTTATGCTTATGCGTCTAGTTATGACTTCTTGCATTCCAACAATAAATTAAGGAATTTCAAAAGGTAAGTCATTTTTTTAATGTATAATACCACATGTTTTCCAAGCCTTTATAATTTTGAACTTCCACAAGAGAATTTATAAGATGAGGCTCTAAGTAATATATATCTGGACACTGAATATTCTGTGTAGAGGAAATGTAAGAAGTATTCACTTCCGGCACATCAACCGAAGCATTCAAAACTCAGGGATAATGGGCCTGGACCATGAATATTAGGCTTAGTACACATGACGCATGGCTAGAACCTGTGACGTGACCTAGTCCACTTGAACTAAGCACCTCAAGATCTTCAAATTACCTACTATGCTTGGTGCAAAACCATAATCGCCTTCTTTAATTTTTATTAATGGGTGAACGTGCACATAACTCTCCTCCTATGATAAGCTCACTTCTCCAAAGTTCCTCATTTTGATGGCCGAACGTGCACATAACTCTCCTCCTATGATAAGCTCACTTCTCCAAAGTTCCTCATTTTGATGGCCGAACGTGCACATAACTCTCCTCCTATGATAAGCTCACTTCTCCAAAGTTCCTCATTTTGATGGCCGATCCCTCGATTCAACTGGAGGAGGGGGGGCAGGGTATCCTACTCGAAATTACACTTTAAACCTCATCCTAGATTCTCAGGATGTTTTAGGTGCCTGTTCTGAGAAAAATTGTTCGAAAAGTTTCAATCTTTCAGCCAACAAGGGAGAAGCTTCAACTATATAGAACAGATACGGGATTAAAATAGAGAATTCTAATTCGGAAGTGCCATAACATGTGAGAAAAATAAAATGCCAAAGCTAACAGAAGCTCCTCAAGATCTCCCATTTGACAAAAAAGAACCAAAAAAAAAAAAAAGCACACCAAAAGGAAGAAAAAAAGGGCTACACAATAAGTTGATGAAAAAATCAAGAAATGAGCTTTACATCAGCCAGCCTATATATCTACTAAGAGTACCACTCACTACATAAGGGGCTGCTCTGAGCAAAAATATGTTAAAAAAAAAATTCAATCTTTTAGCCTACAAAAGGGTAGCTTCAAGCCATGTTGCTCGGACTCTTCAAAAAATGTCAATGGGTACGTGTCGGATTCACCCAAAGTAGTGCATTTTTGGAGAATCCGACAGAGGTACGGCATCAAAAGTGAAGAGTCCCCAACTTAGGCTTCAAGTATATACAGCAGATACAGGGCTAAATGGATAGCTCTAATTGGAGAAAATGCTACAACATAGAAGAAAACAAATGTTAAAGCCAGAACAGAAGCTACCCATTCAGGAATAGAACTTGATGAAATCGATGAAACGAACACATCAAGATAGAAAGATCCTAAGTTGCACACACTCCTCACTATTGATACCACACCCCTTTCGGATTCTCCAAAAATACACTACAATTTTATAGAATCCAACAAACAATCATTGACATTTTTGAAGAGTCCAAGGAACATCACAACAACATCAAAATTACACAATAATATCATTCAGCTTATATATCTACTTTGGAGTTCTATTCACTATGTAACTGGCTGCTCTGAGCAAAAAACTGTAAAAAAAATATTAAAAATTCAATCTTTCACCAACAAGAGCATAGCTTCAAGTATATACAGCAGATACAAGATTAAATAGAGAATTCTAAATGGAAAAGTACCAATAGAAGCTCCTCAAATTTCCCATTCCACAAAATGAACAATACAACACACCAAACCCAAAAAAGGGGTTACACACTGTAAATACAAAATCGAGAACTGAGCTTTTTACAGTTTCAGACCATTTTCAGAAGCTTAACTAACAACAGGAAGAACAAACTGAAAGAAAAATAAGCAAACTACTAAAAAATAGGAAAAAGGGTGTTCAATGCTTTACCTTTCTTGAAGAAAAAACCACCTCCTGGAAAAATGTAGTAGCAGCAGCAATGCCATAGCCAAGAACTTGGGGTTGGTCCAAACAAACCCTAATTAGTCAAACTGATGTTAACACACACACACAGAGTCTCTCTCTTCTTGAAAAAAAAAAAAAGCTTAAAGCTTTGTTGTTTTCTCTTTATTTTTGTTGTACTACCATTAAAGGCACCGAGTTTTAAACAGTGCAGACTAGTTCTTTTGAAGATTTGTGAGGGTTTAAGAAGTGGGGTTTTCCCCATGTGCACGAATTACGAGGAAGAAAAGAGAGAGGGAGAAGGGGCCAAAGTGCATAGGGAATAAGTATGAAACGGCTACACACAGCAGCAGCAAGCAGCAGAGCTCGTAATTTTCAAAAGTAGTCAGAAATTGTTCCCACTAATGTTTGTGGTAAAAACTCCCTCCACTTTTGTTTTCTTTTAATGGAACAGCCTCGTATTAGAGACAAATTCAAAATTTAAAAATGACGAATATATCATTTGAGAATCGAGATAGATGCATGTTGGTCGAAATAATGTTACTAGAAACTATCATCAAAGGCGGATACATGTTAGTCGAAATAATGCTATTCAACATTGATACTAATTCGTTGAAAAATATTATTCTACGATAGGTATATATACAATTTTTCTAAAGTTAATACATGCAATTGCGATTGTGAATGAATCTTTTACGCGAATTTGCCTCTACTCTTATGTAAAATTTGCAAGTTCAACAACAGATTTACGCCCGATTTTCAAATAATACTTGCATTTGTAGACTTCTTACACCCAATTATTTTGGATAATCCGCTCAAAAGAGTTTAGTATCGTAAAATTGAAAGACATTTCAATACGTTATGTATATCTTTAAGGATTTTTTGAAAACAGTCTTTCTATCTCTATAAAGTAGTGATAAGATCTGCATACATTTTATCCTTCTCAGATCCCACTTGAGGGATTTCATTGGGTATGTTGTTTTTTTATGCATATCTTTAAATCACAAGATTAAAAAAAATCCCTTTCTTAAATACGATGTTTGGATAAATTAAGATAAATAAATTAAAACGAAGAGAATCGTATTTAATGATAAAACCTTTGCCTTGATATTCAAGCAAGGCCACAATGGTGTCAGTCAGAGGAAATTAATTGTTTGATTTCACAATACCAGAAAGTAGCAGCTGCTATTTATTGCCTAGACCAAAATTTGCATGGCTAGCTTACAACTTTTTTGAGCTACATCCATAACAAGAACAACCTTAAGGTTCACCAAAAGCACAACTTAAATCCAGTCTGGTCTGGTCTCAAATAAGTAGAAATAGCGTTTACTGATCACTTGATCACTTTATAGAGTTATAATATGCAAAATTGTGACAACCCTTACCTTTAAGGGTAAATCCACGCCAACTATTGTCTTTTTCGGCTATACTAAACAACTGTGTTCACTATAAAAGCATTCAAGAGGGAAGTTATAAAGCATATACCGACAACAGCAACAATAACTACGCCTCAGTACCAAATAAATTGAAGTCGTTATTGGACATCCACTTTCATGTCATTTCATATCTATTCATGATGAATCTGATAAAATAATCTTTCCGATAGAGGTCCCTTGAGTCAACAACAACAACAACATACCCAGTAAAATCTCATAAGTAGAGTTTAGGGAGGGTAAAATGTATGAAGACCTTGCCACTACCTCATAGAGATAGAGAGGTTGTTTCCAAAAAACCCTCGTCTCAAAAATCAAACCCCATAAGTAGAAGACAATACGGAAAAAAGGTCCCTTAAGCCAAAAACTTATAAATAATTTAGCAAATGAGATATTGAATGACAAGAAACAAACAACATACACAGAAAAATTGCATGAGGTGGGGTTTGGAGAGGTTAAGTGTGCACGCAAACCTTACCCCTGCCCTAAAGATAAAGAGATTGTTTCTAATAGACCCTCAGCTCGATGAAAATGAATGACAAGAAACAAACAAGAATATTTGAAGGAAAGTGGGAACAGAAGCAAGTCTTAGCAAACATAACTCAGCAACGACATATCGCGCAATGTGTAACAAAAGATTTCAGTTATTGCCATGGTGAAGCAAGAATTCTTGAACTAATATACATATTTGAACATGAATCTACAAAACATTCAGCAATTGGTTTAGATGAGAACTTCAAGACTAGTTGCAGCACGAAGGTTAAGCACAAGAACTTAAAAGTGTCCTCGAAATTTAGGCTGTTTCAGAGTAGAGCTCTGAGATATACACACCAATCAACATCAAAAGATCAACCAACGACGTTAGAGCTTAGTAATGTCACTGCAACACCGTTTATCAGATCTGAGTCACTTCAAAGAATATATGATTACCTCTACAAACACTAGTACAAAATACTGAAATAGAGATCTTTTCTAGTTTCCGCAATACTAAAGCAATGTCTCAAAGTAGGCAGTCATCAGTCATTAAGCTAATCAGAAGGAGTAGTCATATGATTGCAACAGCAACAATGTGGCTTTGAAAGAGCATAGCACCAACACTCCAGGTAGCCAGAATAATAGACTAAAGGAGAGTTATATACGAACTCCGTTATTCGAAACAATTCAGTACTACATATGAATTCAGTGCAATACATATGCTCACTTTGAATGGTTACACCAACAAACTTGTTTAAATGGATAAAGAAATGGTCACAATAAAAACTCTTGCGGCTGAAAGAGAAGTACTAATAGAATTATGTCGCCTAGTCCACTTTAACAAACAAAACGTAGTTCATGCAACTAGACAATCAAGATAACACATCCAATCTAGTATCAGGTGAGATTAAAAAACTAAGAAAGCCGAACATAACCAAAGCGCTAGCAAAAATTGTTAACGTCCATACTTGGTCAGGTAAAAAACTCGACTTCTTCAAGACAAGCTCTCAGTTTATGTTTTTCTTGCATATCGAAGAAAGCACAAAATACCTACCACAGCAACTGCAGCAACTGAAGATGCAGCCACCACTAGTAAGTCTACATTGCCACCGGGAGATTCAACCTTATCCTCTGCTGAAATACCATTAATATTGCTGTGGACGTCTCTTTCAGTAATTGATGTTTCCTTCTCCACCAACTTTTTCTCCAACTCAGTCACTTTACTCGTCATTTCTATTACCCTCTTCTCCAACTCATCTTTCACTGTATGAAGCGTCGCCTTCACCTTTTTCGACGCTTCGTTGTTCTTCACAGTGGCCTTTAAATCCTCAACCTGTTTCTTCAAGCCCCTAATTTCTTTCTCTTTCACTTCTACTTCAGCTCTCTGATCTTCTTCATTCGCTTCCAACTTCCTGACTTTCAATAATAACAAATTCCTTTCACTCTCAACAGCATCCAATTTCACACTCTTCTCATTCTCACTACTCTTTAACCCCTCTAGAGCCAACTTCAGTTTCGATAGCTCAGAATTAGATTCTTCAAGATCGTTCGTTGAAGTTATGAGATCATGCTGCAGCCGAGACTGTTCACCCTCGAGCTCTGCTGCTCGGGCAGCTACCGATCCTAAAGCCTGGTTCTCCGATTCAAGCTTATCCGCCTTCTTCCGCAACAAGACTTTTTCATTCTGGATTTCCTCAATGGAGAGCTTCGACTTCTCCATCCTCTCCTTCATGACTTGGTTCTCGCGAAAAAGTTTATTATTCTCTTGCTCTAAAGCTGCTATCTTGTGTGTCAGTGGGGCAGTTTTCAATGCAGCATCCGAATCCTCCTCTCCTTCGATCTCCACTGCATCATCAAAAACATCCCCATTGGCAGCATTCTCATCCGCCATAGTTAAACCTGAAACTAATCCAACAACACTCAACAACTACGCCTCAATCCCAAATAAGTTGGAAATCTAAAATATTCCTACCAATCAATAAATCCAGAAAAAATAAAACTTCAAGATAATCGAATAACAACCCATTCATTGACCCAAAAATGATTTTTTTCGAAATCACCACCACCAACAACAACATACCCTGTGGAATTCCACAAGTGGGGTTTGGAGAGACGATAAAATGTACGTAAACCTTATCACTACCTAAGATAGAGAGGCTGTTTTCAGGAAACCGTCGTCTCAATATTTTTCAAAATATCCATATGATGAAAAACTAAATTAGTCAGAAAATATGACAAACACCCAATTCCATTGACCCAAAAATGAAAATTTTCAAAATCACCCAATGCTAAGAAAACTAAAATCAATCGAAAATTTTGAAAAACGCCCAATTCACTAACCCAAAAATGAAACTATTCAAAATCACCCAATGCTAAAAAATACTAAAAATAATCAAAAATTTCGAAAAACATCCAATTCCTCTGACCCAGAAATGAATTTTATTTTTTTCTAAATCACCATGAAATTCAAATTACAAATACAGCATTGCCCTTCCTAATATGCAATTCTACCAAAATAACATCTACCGTTCAACCCCAAACTAACAAGATCCTCAATATCCATTTTCCTTCCATATATATATATATTAATATTCTGCAAAATTCAAACTATATAACAAAAAAATTATTAAAAAAAAAAAACTTTGGGGAATGTGAAAACTAACCTGGGAAATGAAGAATGTGGATTCGATTCGGATTAGTGTTTTGCTTTGTCACTTTATTTGATTTTGATTCTTCTAAAAAGATCAATTTTTTGTTCTTATTCCATTGTGATTTTTGATTTGAGCAAAACAAGGAATCTTGAAATCATGTGCCTAAAGATAGATGTTAAAATGGGCTCAACTTTTAGTTTCTTGTTTGTATATAAAAGCCCAAATCCATTGGGCCTAGTCCAGGATAATTGGGCCATCCAAGATCCAACAACAATAACAACAAAGTATAGTCCCAAAAGCGAAATCTCAATTTATGATATTGTATTGTATTGTATCGTATTGTATCGTACTGTATTATTTTAATGAATACAATATTGGGTAGATTGTATTGTTCTTTGTCTTTACATAATATCACATATTAGGAATCTGGATGAGGAACCTACTATAAAAGTAAGGTATAGTAAGTTGTATACCTAGTTCAGCGGCAATAGGGTAATATAGTCCCACACGTAAGATTTTAATATACAATGTCTAACATTTGCTTTGATGGTTATTAAGTATTGTTTCATAATATATCGTATTATATTGAATCGTAAGACTATATTATGGTGATGAATAATATTAGTTTAAAATAAGGATTAAAGTTATTTCTTGTTATGGCCTTCATTTTATTGTTATGCAGTATAAAGGTTACTGTATAAATTGGATTGGAAGTGTGAAAAGGGAAGAGAAAAGGGATCATAAATATATAATTTTTTTTCAAACTTGGTGTTTCCATATGAATTTGGTTGAATTTGATTTTTTTATATATATTTAACTTGAGCCGATAATATATCAAAAACAGTTTTTCTATGTTTTCTATAGTAAACATCACTTTCTTCATATACTGCTTGTGGAATTATATCAATATGTTGTCGTACGTTATTATTGCAAATTATTTGATCCATTAACGAAGATAACGTTTTCTGAGATTACTGATTAAGATTGAAAAGATCTCAATTATCTCACTTTAATAGATTCAAACTCCCATCCGTCATGTGTGATTGATCATCTATGTTTTATTACCTCCATTTTTAGCAACACAACAAATATGATTTTCTATTCTTGTAAAAAAAAGTATTTTAACAAGTTAATTAGTGGATCCACAAGTTAAGTTGATTTTTTTTATTGCTAGTTGGACCTAACAAGCTATTATATTCAAATACACTGAATATTAATGCTTATTTAGTGTATAAATCTTAAGAAAAACTTTCTTCTTTGCAATTTGATAGATAAGAATAGAAACGTGATGGATTAGTAAGTACTCATTCATTCTTAAATAAATTTGTAACTTTGATTCATAAGTAAATTATTATATTTATTAAAAAAAATTATTTCTAATATAAGACTTTCTGATGTAATCAAATTTTTATATAATTATCAAATACGAAAAAATTTAAAAAAAGAGAAAAAGCCATCTTTGACAAAAAATTGACATTGTACTTGAGGTCAAGGAATATATCAAAATCTCCTAAAAGTTTTTCTCATATATAAGGTCTCATGATGTTAAAAGCTACCTTTTTCATTTTTTTCCTAAATAAGATAGATTGCTAAATTTTGACAAATTGCCATTTTCTTCTTAAACTCACTCAAATAGCTTTTTTTAAAAAATTATTTTTTATTTGCCAGACAAAATTTATTCTGACACTCTATTAATTTGAATTCATGTTATTTTATTTTAAAAGATAAAATACTTTCTATCATATACGATTTCATATTCAAAAATTAAATTCTATTTTTTAAATAAAAATACTTATCATTTTATTACGTCTTTTGACGGTGATTCAATTAAGACAAAAAAATTCTTAATAATAAAAAAATTAGATAAGGTAGTTGCCAAGTCTTATACGATGTGTTTAATTAAGTCAAAGATAATTATGGGGTTGCTTTCATCCTAAAGTTTGACAAGGATATTATTACAACTCACATTGGCAATAAATTTTGTCATTTTTTTATTTTTATTTTTTATTATATGATATGAACAAGTGGTCCATCCACATTTTTTATAACTTAATTAATTCACTTTTAAAAAAACATAATTAATGTGATTGTGATAGTAATGATATAACTTGATTAAATTTATAAAAATATGCTATTCCAAATATGTGCATGGATAATCTATAAATTCTTAATTTTTTTTAGTATCTACAATTACACAATATTATATATAATTTAATATAAATGAATTCATGACTATTTTTAAAAAATAGTTTAGTCAAAAATTCAGTGTAGTTCATTATTTTATTATAATAAAATCAAGTAGAAAGGTTTTCTTTTTTCCCTTTTTATGCAATAATGGGAATATATAATTAAGTGATTAACACTTTAAATGACTATGTAATTAACATTACTCTATTTTTACTATATATTCTTATTATTATAAGGAGTTATGTCTATTCACGTGACGAAAAAGTTGAGATTGAAAATTAGTAAATTTTACAATTTTTTTGTAAGATATATTATAATTTTTAATAATAAAGCTCGGATTGAATTGGTATACTGATTCTATTTGACCTTCTGAAATTGAAATAAATTATATGCATCTACAATATAAATTTGAATGATTAAAAAATTAATAAATTTATAATATCAAAAAAGATGTTCAAGAATAATCTTATACATGACAAGCCATTAATTTTCATATATAACTTTTCTCAGCATTTTCATTTGTTTGAAGCAACTTAGCTAGAATTAATTAATGTATACTATTAGTTTAAATTTTTTTTTCTTAATATATTAATGGTGAAAGATTTTCTCACGCCATGTCATAAAAAGTCAACTAATGATTATTTGAAGCATTAATTAAGTATATATAAGTAAGAAAAACATGAAAAATAAGATAATATTATATTAAAGGATGTTAACTAATTTGTATGTATTAATGTTCTAGACTTTATATTTTTCTAAAAAATAACTTCTAACATTAACAAATTATACCTCGCATATTTTTCACAAACTTTAAAAACTCGATATTCAGAACTTATCAGCTAATTCATATTTGCTAGTTAAAAACAATATCTACAAACTAGGAATGTCTCCGATCGATCTACATGACATGAATTCAAGACCTTCATAAGAAATTTGTCTTTCTGATAATTCTCGTTGATTAGGTAATAATAATTCTTGAATAAGATTGAATCATTAAAAAAAAGTCTTTACTAATTTTACTTTGGATATATAAAAAGAGAATGATTTCTTTTTTCGAAGGATCAGAAAAAAATGACTTTAAATATTTTATGAAAATAATTTAAAATATTTAGAATTTTACAAAATAGTAATATTTGCTACAATAATATGTGTGTATAAATCAAGCCCATCCATATTACACCACAATCTAATTTTATACTTGGCCTCTATCTTTCCTCGATCTAATTTTAGGCAATTACATTAAATATATTATTGATATTATATTAATTCTTTCAAATTTATATTTTATCATCTAACCATAAAAAATAGTCACTTACACAATATTTTTAATAAATAATTGAGAAAAAAATATGATTATTATATCCCAAAATCCATATTTAGTGAGCAAATAGAATTTAGCAATGTTTATCATGTGGGTGAATAAATAAGCCAAACCTTCTCATCCACTATTTTTGACTGCTAAGGTGAGTCATATGTGTATCATTCTTACCCTAAAAAAAATATATATTTTCATTTATTTATCATATTTTTCTTCTTGATAACTTTTTAATTTTTTTACGTAATTAGTTGATATCTCGATTCTTTAGTCTAACTATTCACATTTGCATTAAGCAAGTGTTATTGAAGGAGGACTTGCTGTATTACCAACACGAGTTGTGATGAAATGATTAAATCGCTTTATCGTTAATCAACGATTTCGAGTTGAAGCCCTAAATATTTAACAAAAAAAAAACCGTAAGCGTTGTCCTCAGAGTAGACGTTGTAACATGCAATTCAGATATAATCGAACTTCAACATGTTTACTGAATATCACTTGAATAAGGATTCATTATTTATTAGGAACTTTCCAATAATGTGCAATTCAAAAATAATCAGACTTGATATGAACATCGAACAGTTAAACACTATTTAAAATTTTAAAAAGTAAGAAGGATTCACTATTTATTGGAAAGTTCTTTATATTAACACACCAATTTTAAATATCTATTAAAATAGAACTATCACATTGCATAAATAATTAGATAAAAATTCATAAAAAGTGAATAATTCATACGAAAAATGCTTCTATTATTAATGAAAAAAAAACATATTGTCAAGATTCCTTTTGAAGAAAAGAGCTTGAAATTTATTCTGGAAAGTGTTGCATCATTTTTTTTTTTGACAGTGGAATTATACTTTTTGAAAATTATTTATGTTTTTATAATTGTTTGTTAGAGTTATATATCAATGCATAAATTATTTGTGTATAATTTAATTATTATATATTAATTAGTATATTGATATAGTCAAACTCTTTAATTGGTATGGTGAATTTTATACAGAAAAACTTAATCTATCAAGTCTAATATTAATTGTATTTATTTTAATATATTAATAATTTTCGTTTCCACGAGTAAGCAAATGATCCTTTTGTGATTCGATGATTTTTACTTTAATTCAAAAGTATTACAAGAGTGGCATTAATGGAAGAAAAAGTATTAAGATTATAAAGATTATAATGTCGAGTTCAATGTATGTGATTAAAGTTATTTTTGATAGAAAATGTCTTTAGATTTCGTTTGGATTAGCTGAAAAAAAGTAGCTTTTAAAAAGGTATTGAAAAATATATTTTAAAGTGTTGAAACTTATTTTAAAAAATTATTAGGTGTTTGGATAAAAGTGTTTAACATGAAAAAAGTTAATATGTTTGGTATCAAAGAGCTGTTAAGCACTTTTTTTATCAAAATATCTGAAATACCCTTAAACTGCTACACATTATAAAATATTAATTATTAATCTAAATTTTTGTTTCTAAATTAGA
>DF367102.1:21432-38129 GCA_000787875.1 Solanum virginianum | reverse complement strand
TATATATATATACTTGTGCCGTTGTTGGGACTTTTCTGCATGCAGGTGGGTAGTCAGTAAAATAGAGAAAACTCCGCTGAAATTTTTGTAAATAAGTTAGTTATTATAACTGGAATTTGGCTTAGGGTGTATGTTTGGGTGCCCCACTCGGGTACTAGTCACGGCTCACGGGGTTGGGTCATGACACGTCCCTTTTCGAATTAAGTTACCTTCCTTAGGGGAGCCCATCCCTTTTTGAATTATATGACCTTCCTTATGGGAGCTCGTCCCTTTTTGAATTAAGTGACCTTCCTTATGGAGCCCATCTCTTTTCAAATTAAGTGGCCTTCCATACTAGAGCTCATTTCCCTATCATTTGGTCATTATGCTATCCTTCAACTTATAAGATATGCATTGGACCCATAATTCCTCAAGAAACCCTAGCAGGACATTTTATCAAACACTTGACGAATGTGTAATGGGAGTAAAAGACCATGCAATTTAGAGATACAATCATGTAAGAAAATCAGTAGTAAAACTATCAATCAAAACCTTGCAACACCCCCAAGACATTTACATCAAAACCCCTTATCAAATCTAACATTAGATCCAAGATTTGGAACTCGAAACATGCTAAAAATACCCATAATTTCATGAACCAAAATCTTTGTGCAGTAAATTTCTCAATATTCAAGACCCACATGTAAAATCAACTTTAAATCATGCAATATTAGTAAAACGGAGGCTTAGGCACCATGGGTGAAAGGACCCAATAGTTCAACACCACATACCTTAGCTTTGGAGAAGTTCTCGAAGAAGACTTTAATGGAGGCTTGAAGATTGAATAAGATACTTAATGAAATCCTTAAGATTGGTCTTGAGTTTGGGACTTGAATTTAGGGGTGAAATATGAGTCTAAGTGTTTGAGTGAGTATTGGGGAACGTTTAGGATGATATGAGGGTGAAAGAAGGCTAAGTATATTTATGGTCAAGTTTGAGAACCCTTAGGCCCAAGACTTAAAAGTCTTGGACCAAAAAAATTAAAACAGGCACCAAAATGACAGGGGTGTATCACCGAGGCGATGCGAAGACCCCACTAGAATCTGGATTTTCTACACAAATGAGTTCTACCAAAATGGGCATAAATCCTTAATCCAAACTCAGAATGATATGAAACCAAGTATATTGGAAAGCTAATTCAAAGGGCTTTAATTTGGTAGGTCTTGGGCTACCCAGTTCTTTGTATGCTAACAGATATGCCCCTTCAAATTTGACCCTCCCAAATAGCATTTTTTGCGATTTTTGAATTTTGATACTGTTGCTCTAGAATTTAGGTTAGACCCATCTCCCACTCAATTTGATCCCCTGAACAAGAATATGAAGTTGGATTTTTGAAATAACAAATGAATTTTTAGATATAAGGAAATCACGATTCTGGGTACTTTCGAGGCTCATTTTCGGGTACTTTTATGAGTCGTTACAATATTTCTCTCTTAGGAACATTCGTCCCCGAAGGAACGTATAAGACAAGAGTGATCATCAAAAAATCAGCCCCAACAAGAATGCAACTACATTAGAAACATCATTTTCAAGATCTCAACATAAGTGTAAAATCATAATAAACTTGTCAACTTAAACATGAATGCACATGAATGACATAGGGGCTGAAACATAGGACTTGGATTCATAGAAAGGACTTGGCACTTCATCATAAGCTTGAATAAAGTGAAAGAGACATGAATATCACTTCTCTATGTCCACACCGGCTCTCAGAGAAACACATATGAATAGACAACTCTTTCAAAGGGCCTTGACGAACACTACATCATTATCAATCAATCAATTTCTCCACTCATCCATCCAACACCTCCACTAGAACCTCCTTCTAAGACAACTTATCCTCTACGTCACCCAAGACTTCAAAGATTTCTATAGCACTAGGGTCACCAACACATCCCCTCAACCTAGAAGCATGAAAAACCATATAAACCATACCCCTACCATAGGCAATTCCAAAACTTGTGCAACCTAACAAACCTCCTTTAACACTCTATAAGGACTCACAATCCTCAGGTCAATTGTCAATCTTAAATACACCTATTCCACTTGTTGCCACGAACTACCATCTCCCCTTTGTGAGACAACCTCCACTCTATCATTCTCTCACCGAAAACTTCCAACTCTAATATAGCGGAGTTAAGGCCTTGCTTAATCTACACCTCTTAACCTAAGAAGATTTGGAACCATCAATAACACTATACTACCATTCTCAACTTCCTTCAACTTAACTCCCTATCTAGCTGACTGATAGACTCTACTAGGCATCTCTTTACCACCATTATCCACACAGACTAGGCTATCTAGAGAACCATCCACAACACTAGCCTTACCGGAAAAACCAATGCACACTCACACCATAATCCTTAAAGAATCCTAACCACCTTCTTGCTATCCACAATGTACACCTATCATATTTAGCAAACAACCTCTCATCCTCTATGACTGACAACACTACCCCCAAATAATTCACAATTTCCAAACAAATCATTACCTTATCATTAGAGGCCACCACAAACATATCATGGTAGGGTTTTAAGACCCTATTCATTAAGCCAATAGACATAGCCAATGTATAAATCAACCAAATAACTCCACTAATACTAATAATGCTCACTCCTAATCCAAAAAGACACCTAGGGATATCACCTATCTTCATCCTCACTTGGAGACAAAACTCAAACCAAAGATCAATCTTAGAGAAACGACTATCCCATTGTAATTGACCAAATAGATCAACAATCCTCAACCATCATATTACAACCTTATGGGTTCTACACTTATTTGAAACATGTTATGCAAGTAGCTCAAACTACCATAAGACCTCCAACCTATTAAGCTAAGTCCAACAAAGATCACATGATAATACTTTATGCAATGCTAACATGGACCAACCTTTATAGACCCCTACTAGCCACAATAGACTTACGTAACCATTTGGGATACCCACACACATGAATCCTACTAGCACCAAGGAATAACACAAGAAATAGCAACCCCCGATCCTATTAAATCACCCTACTCAAAACGTTGATCACAATGTTTGTCTCACTTAGGGTCAACTAAGTCATAGGAACCATAATCAAAGAAAATATACTCACAATCTTTGACAATAGCCCACTGAACTCAAGAAGCTCCTAACACTAAAGGGAGTCCAGATCTAGTCTAATAGCTAATCACCTTCCTCTTACTAGGGTCCACCTTATTGCCATTACCCGACATCGCACACCTTAGGAAGGTAACCTCTTACAACCGAAATTCCTATTTCTCCTATCTAGCATAAAACCAGCTTCCTTAAACTTGTAGTACTACCCCGAATGACTCACATGCACTACCTTATTAGAGAACGAACCATCCTATCA
Organism: Solanum virginianum; assembly: GCA_000787875.1. Classification (NCBI taxonomy): domain Eukaryota; kingdom Viridiplantae; phylum Streptophyta; class Magnoliopsida; order Solanales; family Solanaceae; genus Solanum; species Solanum virginianum. The sequence goes on along the minus strand of DF367102.1, from coordinate 34,731 downwards.
TCACCAAAACCACCATAAACCTATTAGAGTAGGGATTTAAGATCTTCCCCAAATTTAAAATATCAAAAAGGGACATTCAAGGCATCATCTACCACCAACAACAATTCTATACACAAAAAACTTAGGTTCAACACCTCCAATTCTCACCAGATGAAAAATGCAACCCCTTAGAGACCAATTGGACCTTAAGTCAAGAATGGACCTACATCCTTTGCTATCACTTGACAATCTCCCACTCAAAGACGAGTTTATTAGGGAGTCAGATTCAAACTCTACCGGTCCCACCATCCATAGAGACAAATGCAACTATTCTATCCAAGTACAATATCAAAATCCACCACATCAAATTCAACAAGCCACAAAGCAAGACCTAACGCAATACAAACTAGGATTAATACCTATGAACTTTCTAGCAACAATATACCCAACCAAGAGAATAGATACCAAAGATCCACATAACGGTGGCTATTTTCAGGGGAAATGCTAGCAACAATATACCCAACCAAGAGAATAGATACCAAAGATCCACATAACCTCTTGGGCACACAAGAAGCCCCACCATCAACTAAAAGAATAGAGAAGAAATAATGCAACTCGAATCCATCAAAAATCAAAACCTTCTACTTATCTCCCTTCGCCTTCCTCCTTAAAGCAGCATAATCAACTAAAAGAGTAAAAGAACATTCGTTAGAGGGAAAAGCCCTATCTCGCTTATAAAGTACGACATAGACTATCATAAAGGGAAATATTTCCTAAAATGTGTCATAACCTCCTACTCGTAGTTGTGGTACACAGCACAATCATGAATAATACTCAAATCAGTGCGGTGTGTTGGACACCGAGGATCTATCAACCTAGTGCTATGATACCATCTTTGTCACGATCCAAGCCTAGGGCCTAGACGTGATTGGCGAATGGGGAATTTGAAGGAACAACAAACAAGCCTCATAGCATATCGTTACACATTCTTGGTCACGGAAGCAATGTAAAGCAATGTAAGAAAAATAAACAAGGGAAATTAGGATTAATAAAAAGAGAGATTTATACTTAAATAGCTTGAATATCATAAGTGAGTCAAAGCTCAATCATAATTCATAGCATGTTTAATAGCACCTCTACTATATAGATAAGAGCGGGGGCCAACACAAGCAACTGGCTTCACCCTCATAGTTAATACATACATAAAAGAAAGATATTCTTAGAACATAGTATAAGAGAGTAGTCATTGTCCCCAGAATAGAGAACTCACCAAAGGTTAACTTGAACTATCCGTCTAGCCACAAGAAGAATTAATAGGAGCTCTGATTCCTATAAGGTAACATTATGTAAGCATAGAGTGTGTGTTAGTATGTTTGAATGTACTAAGTATATGGGATGTAATGAAATAAGAGGTAGACATCGTAATCAAATTGTATAATGATAATCAATAGACAACATAATACCAATATGGTATGTATAACCAACACTTAAGTAAATCATGGTTTGCAAATCTTTCATCTTACATAGATCATAATATATAAGTATGGAAAGAAACCTCAACTAATATAACATAAGACCTTTTGAAGGAGAAACCTTCCTTACGGGAGCCCGTCCCTTTTTGGATTAAATGACCTTCCTTACAGTAGCCTATCCCTTGTAGGATTAAGTGGCCTTCCTTACGAGAGCACGTCCCTTTTCAAATTAAGTGATCTTCCTTACGGGAGCCCGTCCATTTTCGAATTAAGTGACCTTTCTTACACGAGCCTGTCCCTTTTTGGATTATGTGACCTTCCTTACGGAAGCCCGTCCCTTTTCGAATTATGTGACCTTCCTTGCGGGAGCCCATCCCTTTTTGGATTAAGTGACCTTTCTTACGGGAGCCCATTCCTTATTGGATTAAGTGACCTTCCTTACGGAAGCCCGTCCCTTTTCGGATTAAGTGACCTTCCTTATGGGAGCCCGTCTCTTTTGAAAATGTTGGTAGCTTAAATATTGGATGAGTTTCTAATTTTTGTTTTTATCATTATAAGAGGGACATGGTTTATCCTTAATAACTGACTTACTATTAGTTTCAAGGATTTGATTGGAAACCACATACAGTAGTAGATTTGTATAATTATTTTGTTGTAATATTTTATTTATTTCTTTATTTGTAGCATCTCCTTTAATACCCACAATATCTATTTTAAAAGGTGAAGTGGTGCCTATTCTACCGTCAATGGGTAGACTAATTTCTTCTAAAGGAGGAATTCTGGATTCAACTACCTTGATTTGTGTTGGTCATCTTATTTACTTGTATATTCAAAACATTTAATGAATTTTATATTACATCTCAGTCTTTTCATATCTTTACACTAGTTTTCTCTAAAAATTGTTCTTTCATTTAAGGAATATTTTTGTATATACCATTGTATTTTTATGAGACTTTCTAGACCAACCCATAATTTATCCAAATATTTAAAATCTAGTTCAAAATCTTCATTAGATATAATTGTACCGACATATCTTTTAAGAGGCATAGACAAAGTAGTGCCATTACTTCTTATTTTACTACTTTTTAAACTCCATAAATGACATATATGTAATGAGGGAATTTGTTTCATTTATGATTTCATAATAAGAAAGGACATAGATGAAGAAATAATATTAGGCATTCCTTTTATAACCCAAATAAAACCATGTGCCACAGAATTAGACGGTATCTTTACCACTATATTAGAAAAACGAATTACTTTCCCTTATCTAAATAATATATCAAAAGAACAAAGTGACCATATAAAAATAAAGATATCTTTAGGATAAATCTACTCTCACAAAAAATAAATAATTTAAAACATAAAAGTTAAAAGGAATGAATTCTTGCTAAAAGCCCTGGAGGTAGAAGCCAAAATAAAAACTTACAAGGAGTTATAGAACAAGAAGTTTGTTTGAACTTTCCTACTGCATATTGGGAAAGGAAAAACATGTTATTGAGCTACCCTATATAGAGGGATTTGATGAAAATTTTATATCCACTAAGGTAAGACCTATTCAAATAAATACCGAATTAGTTGAGTATTGCAAGAAGGAAATTAATGATTTACTAACTAAAATAATTATTAGACCATTCAAATCACCTTGAAGTTGCTTAGTCATTTGTGTTAATAATGATGAAAAGGAAAAAGGTGCCCTTAGATTAGTTATCTGTTACAAACCCCTTAATAAAGTATTAAAATGGATTAGGTACCCCATACCTAATAAAAGAGATCTTCTTTAAAAGAACTTATAAAGCTAATATTTGTAGTAAGTTTGACATGAAATTAGGATTTTGGCAAATACAAATCACCAAAAAAGATAAATATAAAATATTCTCCAATGTCCCATTTCAACAATATAAATGGAATGTAATGCCCTTTGGACTTAAAAATTTTCCATTAGAGTTTCAAAATATTATGACTAATATATTTAATCAGTATGGTCATATCTCTAGTGTTTATATAGATGATGTGTTAATATATTCTGAAAATAATGATCAACACTTTAAACATCTAAAAGCCTTCTTAAAAGTTGTTAAGAAAAATGGACTAGTAGTCAGCACTAAAAAGATTAAATTATTTAAGACCTCTATAGATTTCTTGTTCATGATTTGTATTAAGGAACTTATAAACCTATTTTTAGAGCTATAGAGTTCACATCTAAATTTCAAGATGAATTAATAGATAAAACGCAACTCTAGAGATTTCTAGAGAGTCTCAATTATATTGCAAATTTTATTCCTAATATTAGTCAAATTTGTAAACCTCTTTATCAACATCGTAAAAGAATCCTGTACCATGGGGATTAACATATACTAAGGTCGTCCAAAAGGTTAAATCAATAGTTCAGAATATCTCATGCCTAGGGATACCATGTCCAGACGAGCTCATGATCATAGAGATCGATGTGTTAGAAATAAGGTACAGAGATGTACTTAAATAGAAGATTTCCAATGAAACTAGTGAGCAACTAGTAAGATTTACTTCATGATATTGGAATAATACTCAGAAAAATTATAGTACTATAAATAAGAAAATTTTAGTCATAGTACTTTTTATTACTAAATTTCAAGATGATTTAGTCAACAAAGAATTTTTTGTTAAAAGTAGACAACAAAGCAACCAAAGATATTCTACAAAAAGATGTTGAAATTTTAATTTTCAAATAACTATGTGCCAGATGACAAACTTTACTGTCTAGCTTTTATTATGAAATATAATTTATAAAGAGAGAAGATAATTCTCTCCTAGATTTTTTAACACAAGAACTTTTATAGGGAAGTAATGAGACCAGAGATACTGGAAATAAGGCCCCTATAGCTCCTACTTCAGTCCTTTAAACCAAAAGACAAAATCAAAAGATGCTTCAAAAAAGGAGATAAAAAAAGCCCAAAAAGTAGATATTTAGCCCTGACAGAGTTGGGAACTAAACCCAACTTGTCTTTGTTATTAAAAGAACCCATAACAAGCTTATCCAATAAACCAACTCTTAGAAATAACCCCTCATTATTAGCAAATATTTTTCTCCAGATAAAATAAAGTTATGAAATAAAACCCCCAGAAACATATTCCTAGGCAGTGATCCTATGTACCTAGGGAAAAAATAAGGAAAAGGTTATTTCATCACATAAAAAGGAATTTCCAATAACAGTTTTGCAAGTATTACCAATCATGGCTCTCGACAGAGATATGAAGGATTTGGAGTACTCGAATTATTAAAACTATGCTACACCAATCAAAATTATGTGGACACAGAAGATCCACTGAAAACTCAAAGGTAGTACGAGTTTATATTAACAGATACCGACTCCATCTAAATTGAGCACAAATTAACAGATATTAATGATCAAGATATTATTCAGTTTTCAAGGTTTACAACTAAATGAATATTGAGCACCTTTGAATGATTTGTAGATTATCCACACACACCTATTCCCTTATCAAAAGTTCATCGACCTCAAACTTATAATTGGTATGATTATAAGGTATCCTGGTACAAGTTTTTGTATATTAGGCCAAATACTCATACATGGTTTATCAAATTTTCTGAAAAAATGAAAAATGCAATAATTCCCCAATGATTTTACGAATGGTGGAGGCAATTTGGAGGTAATAAACAGGTATTGTCACCATAATTTCTGATGCAGTTTGACAAGTTCCAGGTAGAACAAACTATTTCTACATAGTCTGAAAAAATAAAATTATGTAAAAAAAAATTTAAAAAAAATATCTTATTATTAGTTTGTCCTTTGATATTCATGAATTTGAAAGGATCAAGGATCTGAGTAAAACTATAAAAATTAAAGAATGGATGTCAAAAGAGCCTGAAAAAAAGGATGTTTCACAGAAGAAATCTGACATTTCAAAACAAAAATTAAAAAGAAGGCTCAAAGAAGCTTTGTCAAGTTTTGATAAAGATCCCAGTTCTGAGAAGATTATAGAGTTATTAGACATTGCGTCATCACAGAGCAGTGAACAAAGAAAAGAAGAAAATACCTTTTTTAATTAAAGGAAGAAGCCAGCACAACGTCAACAAAAGGTTGACCCCACAAGTCACAAATGAAAAGGCGCCTCCAAGATAAACATGACAGCTACAAAGATGATTTTTCAGCTACATGTAATAAATTTTAGCTGCATGTAATAATTATAGTTACATGTAAAATAGAGAGTATATATTAGTGTAAGCAACATAGGTGATGCATGCTAGAAGTTTGTCAGCATTTTTGAGGCCTATTTAAGACTTTCAATTTATATTAGAAAATGCATGCGAACACTACCCCTTCACAAAACTTTCTATGACACTCTTTCTCTCCCATTTCCATTTCCATTTTTCCATTCCTTTGTATTGTCTCTCTCTTCCCTCAATAAAATAAAAAATTTGTTAGTATATATTCTCTATTGTTGTTTTGATTTACTATTTTAATATTTTGTTATGCTATTTTAGCTTGTTCTTGTTAAATTTAATTTTAGTGTTGTTATTTTACTTAAGTTTATTTAAAATTTATACATCTTTGCTCCTCCCCTTTACTCTACCCAATTTTCAATCGTTGTCCGTCCTGGAACCTAACTTATCCCCTAAAATGGTATCAAAGCCATGTAGGCCTGGAAAGGTATGAGTAGGTGCCACGATCCAAGCTTAGGGCCTAGACGTGATCAACGAATGGGGAACCCAAAACAACCCCCAAACAACCCTCATAGCATATCATTACACATCCTTGATCGTAGAAGCAACATAAAATAATATAAGAAACAAAAAGTACCTAAAAATATGCTCCAGAATGCCCAAAATATTAAATTACATATATTAAAAATATGCTCCAGAATGCCCAAAATATTAAATTACATATATCTCAGAACCCATTATATTTTTGTTCAGAGGGTCAAAATTAGGTGAAAAAGGGTCTAACCCCGATTTAAGAGCAAAAGATTAGCAATTATGAAATTTCAAAGTTCAATTTCCAATGGAGATTTCGCATTGCCTCTGCGACGCGCCCCAGTACATTTTGGGGACTGTTTTTTTTAGTTCTGTCCAAGACTTCTAAGTCTTGGGCCTAAGTACTCCCAAACGTGTTTTAACCTATACTTAGTCAAATTTCACCCTCATATCATCTTAAGCATTCCCCAATAGTAACTAAAAAACTTAGTCATATTTTCACTCCCCAACCTCAAGTCCCAAACCCTCATCCCAAGAGAAGGTTCTCATTCAAGGTTCTTCTTCAAGCTTCAAGTCTCCATCTCCAATCATCACCAAGCTCATCTCTAAGCTAAGGTATGTGGGTTTCATTCATGGGTTCCTTTCACCCATGATACTCAAGCCTCTTTTTACTCAAATTGCATGATCTAAAGTTGATTTGCAAATTGTTCTTACATGATATGAAATTCACTGCACACTATGTTAAAGTTATGTAAAGTGGTGACCATTTTGCTATGTTTTGACTATAAATCTTAGGTCTATTATAAGATTTGATGAGGAGTTTTGATGTATATATCTTGAGGGTGTTGCAAGCTATTGATTGATGATTAAAATAGATTTTCTTGCATAATTTCATCTCTAAATTGCATGATTTTATACCACCAGTTCACGCCCTCTAAGTGGTTGATAAAATGTTTGGATGTGGTTTCTTGAGGATAAAAAGTCCAAGCATGAGATATGGTATGGTTAACTATATGATGATGAAATAAGCTTACGTATATGATAAATTCTATATAAAATGTTGCATTAGGCCACGACCAATCTGAGGGACTAAGAACTCAGATAACCTAGATGGGGGTTTGTACTCATCAACCTAGGGAAGGGTTTGTACTTTTCCACCTAGTGATGGGGCGGCATCACCACTAACCTAGTAGTACTCTTCCACCTGGTGATGGGGCATCATCATCACTAACCTCGATGGAGGTTTGTACTCATCAACCTAGGGAAGGGTTTGTACTTCTCCATCTTGGTGATGGGGCAGCATTATCACCTACCTTTTGAAAATCTTTGACTTTGATATATATGCTTTGATTGACCTGGGTGCCACTCTTTCCTTAGTTACCCTTTTGTTGCTAAAAAGTTCTACGTACTCATCCACCTAAGTGATGGGGCGACATCATCACTAACCTACCAAAGGGTTGTACATGTGGAAATCTAGCTTGGTCTCTTCTACATATAAGGTAGTCTATATGAGCATGAGTTACTTAAATATGTTTTTCTTATGCATTAATCATTCATGTCATATTGTTATAGTATGCCTATTGCCTTTTGTTATGCATTTTGATTATGATGCTTAATTCTTATTTGTATTGTATCCTACATACTTAGTACATTAAAACCTACTAATGGATACTCCATGCCTACATGATGTCACTATGTAAGAACCGGTGCCCAAGTTGATCATCATCCTCCTCCACATGGCTAGTTCAGTGCTATTCAAGCTAGTTGGTGAGTCATCCATTTCGGGGACCTTAGTTTATGCTCTCTTGTTATGTATTGAGGCACTCTTTTTTATATTTTATTTGACCATGAGGGTGAGCTCGGTTACTTTTTCTTGGCCCCACTCTTATCAGAGACATCCTTCTTTATTATCTATTTTAACTATGACGGTGAGCCCGGTTACTTTGTCTTGGGCCCCACTCTTATCAATGTATTAGAGGTATTTGTTGGACATGTTATGTATCTATGATATGTGCTTGACTCTTGTCTCTTGATTATGATGATATGGAAGTGTTTTTCCTTAGCCCCAACTTCCCATCCTTTTATCTCTTGATGCTTGATTTATTGCTTTCGCAATTGAGGATGTGTAATGATCATCTAAGTGGCTTGTTTGGGGTCCCTTTGGGTTCCTCTTACACTGTATCATGTCTAGGCCCAAGGCTTAGGTTATGACAAACTTGGTATCAGAGCACTAGGTTGATAGATCATCAAAGTCTAACACACTACATCGATTAGAGTCATATTCATGATTTTGAAGTATGCCATGACTATGAATAAGAGGCTATGATGCATTTTATGAAATGTTTCCCTTCTTCATATTCTACATCATGCTATAGAGTTGTGGTAAGTGTTTCCCCTAATAATTGTTCTCTGTTATGCTAGATCATGCCAAACACTAGAGGAAGATAGGCCCAAACTCCCAAGGAGCAACCTACCAATGGTGAGCTCTAGGATGCTCTCACTATGCTTGCCTAAGTTATGGCCAACCAAGTCAATCAAGGGGCCTAAGCCCTACATGCTACTACCTCGGGAGCTAGGGTAAGAGGCTTCATGAGGATGAATCCTCTAGTGTTCTATGGGTAAAAGGTGGATGAAGATCCACAAGAGTTTATTAATGTGGTCTACAAGATCTTGAATATCATGGGTGTTTGGCCATATGAAAAGGCAGAGTTTATGGTATACCAACTCAAAGGGGTAGCTCAAATATGGTATGATCAATGGAAGTGTGAGAAGGGGGTTGGTAATGTGGTGCTTTGGGAAGAGTTCAAATTGGCTTTCCTTAATCAGTTTTTCCATATTGAGCTTAGGGAAGTAAAGTTGGTGGAGTTTATGAACTTGAAACAAGGTGCTATGTGTGTGAGGGAGTATGCCCTCAATTTTAATCAACTTTCAAAGTATGCCCCTTATTTGGTAGCTGACCCTAGATCTAGGATGAATAAGTTTATGATGGAGGTCTCTGACTTGGTAAATGAAGAATGCTGGTCCGCCTTGCTAATTAGTGACATGGACTTATCTTAGTTGATGAACTACGCTGAGCAAATGGAGAAATAGAAATTGAGGAAGAGAAGGGGGTATGAGGCCAAGCGGGCCCATCTTGCAGGTAAGTTCCCAAGGGGTGGTCGGTTCCTTCAAGGCCAAGTGTCTCATCATGCTACTAATAGGGGGTTTGCCAATGACCTCCCTAGGCCTCAAGATGTTGGTGTTGTGGCTCCCATTGATAGGTGTCCTACATGTGGAAAGAGTTATAGAGGCCCATGTTTGAAAGATTCTAATGCATGCTTTGATTGTGGGGATCTTTGTCACAAGAAGGTAGATTGTCCAAGAAATCATGGTAAAGTCCAGGGCGCTAATATGGTCTCATTGGCTAGATGTGGTCCTCAAGGTGGTGCCCCAAGGCACAATCAATTTAAAGGCTGAGGTGCAAAAATGGTTCCATTGGGTAGGGGTGGTCATCAAGGTAGTGCCCCAAGGTACAATTGGTGTTATGCTCTATATGGAAGGCAAGGGGTTGGTGAGGTCCCCGATGTTGTTACCAATATGTTGAAAATCTTTGACTTTGATATATATGCTTTGATTGACCTGGGTGCCACTCTTTCCTTAGTTACCCTTTTGTTGCTAAAAAGTTCTACGTTGTCCCTGAGTTGTTGCATGAGTCACATAAAGTGACTACTCCTATTGGTGTCTCTATCGTTGCTAGGAAAGTTTATAGAAATTGTCCCATTTGCATTTTGCATAAGTTATTACCTTATGATCTTATTGAATTAGACATGATTAATTTTGATGTCATTTTTGGGGTGGATTAGTTGTATGCCTACGATGCTTCTATTGATGGTAGAACCTGTAGGGTCAAGTTTCAATTCCCAAATAAACCCGTCCTTGAGTGGGAGAGTCAAGATATGGTGGTCAAGGTTAGATTCATTTTATGCATTAAAGTCCATAAGTTGATCTCTAAGGGTTGTCTTTACCATCTTTTGAGGGTTAAAGATGTGGAGTCCAAAGTCCCTTCAATAGAGTTAGTTTCGGTTATAAATGAGTTTCTTGATATCTTCCAAAATGACCTTCCCAGTGTCCCTCCCGAAAAGGAGATATATTTTTGCATAAATCTCCTTCCCAATACTTAACCTATCTACTTTCCCCCTTACATTATGGCCCCAATGGATTTGAAGGAGTTAAAAGAGAATTGAAGGATTTGTTGGAAAAGGGATATATTAGACCTAGTCAATCACCTTGGGGTGCTTTGGTGTTGTTTGTGATAAGGAAGGATGGGTCACTTAGAATGTCCATTGACTACCAGCAACTCAATAGGGTCACCATCAAGAATAGGTATCCTCTTCCAAAAATTGATGACTTGCTTGACCAATTGCAAGGGGCTAGCTTTTTCTGTAAGATTGATCTTCTATTCGAGTATCATCAAGTGAGGGTGAGAGAGTGTGATATTCCTAAGATGGCTTTCCGAACTAGATATGGGCATTTTGAGTTTGTTGTGATGTCATTTGAGTTGACTAATGCACTGGCCCTCTTCATGGACCTAATGAATAGGGTTTTCAAACCTCACCTTGATTTCTTTATTATGTTCTTCATTGATGATATTTTGATCTACTCATATAGTAGAGAGGAGCATATAGGTCATTTGAGGGTTGTGTTACAAAGGTTGAGGGAGGAGAGATTGTATGCTAAATATGACAAGTGTGAATTTTTGTTGAAGAAGTTTGCATTCTTTGGGTCTTGTGGTGTTGGGGGATGGTATAAAAGTGTATCCTAAGATAACTGATATGATTAGGAATTGGCCTAGACCATTGACCCTGTCGAATATTAGGAGCTTCTTGGGCCTTGAAGGTTACTATAGAAAGTTTATGGATGGGTTCTCTTCCATTTCTTCCCCTATGACAAAATTGACTCAAAAGAAGGTTAAATTTGTGTGGACCAATGAATATGAGAGAAGCTTCCAAACATTGAAGGATAGGCTTGTGTCCGCTCCTATATTGTCACAACCGGATAGGCTTGAGGATTTTGTTGTGTATTGTGATGCATCTAGAGTCGGTCTAGGTTGTGTGCTAATGCAAAATGGTAAGTTCATAGCCAATGCTTCTAGGCAACTTAAGGTTCATGAAAGGAACTACCCTACCCATGATCTTGAATGCCGCCGTGGTGTTTGCATTAAAGATTTGGCATTATTATTTGTATGGGGTGCATGTTGATGTCTTCTCCAATCATAAGAGCCTCCAATATGTCATCACTCAAAAATATCTCAACTTGAGATAAAGAAGGAGGCTGGAACTCCACAAAGACTATGACATGAGTATGCATTACCATCCGAGTAAAGCAAATGTGGTGGCGGATGCGTTAAGTAGGGTATTTATGGGTATCCTAGCCCATGTTGATAGTGGTGATAGAGAGATGGCTAGAGAGGTGCATAGATTGGCTGGATTGCGTGTTAGGTTGGATGAAGTGGGTGATGGTGGTGTTGTTATTGATGGTTCCAAATCTTTCTTGGTTGATGAGGTGATAGCAAAATAAGATCTTGACTCCTCGTTGCTTGAATTGAAGGCCTTGGTAAAAGAGGGCAAAGTAGAGGTTTTCTCTCAAGGGGGAGATGGTACCCTTAGGTACCAAGACNGATTCCCACTTGGAAGTGGGAGGTAATTAATATGGATTTTGTGGTTGGGTTTCCTAAGACTAGAAAAGGGTTTGATTCCATTTGGGTGGTGGTTGATAGGACAATGAAATCAGCTCACTTTCTACCGGTTAAGACCACATATAGGGCTGAAGAGTATGCAAGGTTGTACATCCATGAGATAGTGAGGTTGCATGAGGTTCCTTTGACCATTATATTGGATCGTGGTTCACAATTCACTTCACACTTTTGGAGATCTTTCCAAAGGGGTCTTGGTATAAAAGTTCACCTTAGTACGACCTTTCACCCTCAAATGGATGGCCAACCCAAAAGAACCATTCAAACCCTTGAAGATATGTTTAGGGCATATGTATTTAAGTTGAGCGGTAGTTCAGATGACCATCTTCCTTTGATTGAGTTCGCCTACAACAATAGCTATCCCTCTAGCGTTGGTATGATTTCTTTTGAGGCTTTTTATGAGAGATGTTGTAGATTACCGGTTGGTTAGTTTGAGGTTGGAGAGATGGATTTATTGGGACTGGATCTTGTTATGGAGGCTCTTGAGAAGGTTAAGATGATTAGGGAAAAGTTAAGAACAGCCCAAAGTCATCAAAAATCTTATGCCGATGTGAGAAAAAGAGACCTTGAATTCAAAGTGGGTGATTAAGTTTATTTGAAGGTTTCTCCAATGAAAGGTGTAGTCTATTTTGGTAAAAAGGAGAAGTTGAGTCCAAGGTATGTTGTTCCTTATGAAGTGATAAAGAGGGTTGGCAAGGTTGCTTATGAATTGAATTTTCCTAGTGAAATAAATTAGGTTCACCAAGTGTTCCATATCTCTATGTTGAGAAAATATGTTGGTAATCCTAATGCTATTATGCCTCTTAATGTTTTGGGTGTTGTTAAGGATAACTTGAAATATGAGGAGGTTCCGATTCAGATTTTGGATAGGCAAGTGAAAAGATTGAGGAACAAGGAGATGGCATTTGTTAAGGTCCTTTGGAAGAACCAACAAATCAAAAATGCTACTTGGGAGACCGAAGCAGACATGCAAAATTAGTATCCTTACCTTTTCCACTCTACTCAAGCCTAAGGTACTAATTCTAAGTTGTCTATGTGATTTTAAGTCTTATGTTTCAGCCCTTATATAATTCATATGCATTCATATTTAAGTTGACAAGTTTATGATTATTTTACACTTATGTTGAGATTTTGAAAATGGTGTTGTCATTCATATGCATTCATGTTTAAGTTGGCAAGTTATGATGATTTTACACTTATGTTGAGATTTTGAAAATGGTGTTTTAAATATAATGTTGCATTTTAATTGGGGGTGGCTTCTTATGATCATTCTTGTCTTGTATGTATCTTTTACATTTGGGGATGAATGTTTCCAAGGAGGAGATATTGAAAGGACCCCAAAAAGAGCCCAAAAATGTGCCTCGGAATGCCTGAAATTTTAAATTCCATATATCCCAAAATTCATTTGTTATTTTTAAAAT
>DF367102.1:0-10194 GCA_000787875.1 Solanum virginianum | reverse complement strand
CACAATATCATATATATATATATATATATATATATATATATATATATATATATACACACACACACACACACTCTACTTATGGACCTCTAATACAGATAAGTTCTCACTAGACATTTCAACTTAGTCTAGAGGTAACCAAAGCCTACCTTACCTGGAAGGCAGTCCCGCACGCTCCTAATCAGTTCACCCAAGCTTTTACCTTCCTTGTCTTCCCCAATGTCGCTCAGTTGTCAAAACATAAGTCACAAGGTCGTTATGGCTTATTTGCCTATAAAATCTTAGAAAATAGGTGAAATTACATAAATTACAACTAAAATGGGGGAAATGGCTCCCACAGTTAAAATACCAAACCAACCCAGATCAAATGATTCCTACCTTACCCTGAGTCCATAACCAAAAATTGAATCCAAAACAAATCCCAGAAGATAGAGAAACAACTAAACAATGAAGTTGCATTTTTATAGAAACACATTACTTAAATAACTTCTCTACAAAATTTCGCAAAACAACAACAAAATTAACAGAATCAATGCATATTTCAACATTTCTCTCAGAAAATATAATAATTTAGACACAAATTTCACTAAACTCTGTTGACAAATGACCGAGATATTGCAATGTAACATTTTTCACTCCTTTTCGATATATAACTCGCAAAAAATAGAAATTTTACCTTCAAATATGCGCCAAATTGGAATCCAACACTTCCACAGCGTCCCTAGCCATAATCCATACAACACTAGCCTTTTGAATCACTCAAATCAGATATAAAATGAAAAAGTTATTGGCAGATGAAGTGTGTATATATATATATATGTATATCATCTGGCTGGCATGCCTGTGCCAGGTGGTAGCTCAAGGTCGTGCCATGTGGCAGCCACAGGACTTGCTATGTCGCCCCTCTCTTTTCAACAATCTTCCAACCTTATTTTTCAATGCTTCGGGCTTATCAGACCCTAATTTTCACAAACATACTATGTAACCATATGAATTTTGACGTTTTGGATACGATAAGCTAGTCAAAACTTCATATGGAGCTTCCCACAATCCGATATAGGTCCCACTTTCTTATGTGCAACTTTAACAGAAAGCCCTTAAAGGGTCAAATCACATCAAAAGTCCGTGGTATCAAATGAAGGATGGTTCTAGACCAAACTTAAGACTCTGGAGCTAACCGCGCTATCAAAATTCTCATTCCGAACTTGGTTCCCGAGGGTGTTGACTAAGTCAACTATTGACCAGTTCTGACGATTAAATTTGTAAACCATGATATAACTGCACTGGACATGATTATAGCCAAATTCGACCATGCTAGACCTAATGAAATCGTCAGAATTATGCTTTGAGGCCATTTAATAGGACTTTTATCCAAAATTTCATTTTATAGGTATAACTTCTCGATTAACTAAAAAATCCACTTAATTCTCAAATATCCCAACCAATAATCATCCTAATAATCTCAGCAAATGACCAATGGCCCGACGGTCACTATACACATGCTTAAATCAACAAAATAACTACAAAACCATAAAAACGACTTGGAGGGTCATTACAACATCCTTGACTAATAAGACTTTCATTCATGAATGTACGAATACAAGCACACCTAGAGGCTCCAATCCAAACCACATAGAGATTGTTAGCCTTAACTTACAGTAACTAGTTAATTCAACGATCCGATACATGCTTAGTGTCAAAAAATTGTTCTCAAGTACAAAATCCCATCTATCTATAATAGAGAATCAATGTAGCAATCTCTAAGGGATCCTCAATGATCAATCACTCACTCCATCAGCTCAACTAGCTAGCATATAACCTTATTTTACATATATGGATTTCACTCTGCTCCTGGCTCTATTACACGAGCAATTCCCACAAATCAACCACAAATAGCTCAAAAGCTAACCACACAACTACAGGTAATAGCTAATATGCCCATACTCACATATAGGGTCTAAACCCTTTTCCCTTGTTGCTCAATCTACTATGCCTGACAACCAAGACAATCACTACTGTAACAAATAGTCAAAATCCCATCTAAATGTAACAGATTACTAATGCAACGACTATAAGTAGTCTTATCATAATAGCATATACTCAGAAATAGAATATATAATCAACAAACCACTCATCAATAATTTCAACAACAATCAAACCCTCACCAATGCAGTAGACACTCAACATACCACCCACTAGTAGACTTCCTATACCTTTCTTTGTACCAGCCACACATATATCACTACCCGACCATGGTCCTCAATATTTTTTATCATTCAATCATATGTGGAGTAAAATGGGTGACAGAGATAAAATACTCCTAGTTACCACCAGTTGGCCTCAACCCAGATAACCGAAACTATCGCGAGTTAGCCGTATATGGTTCATAGCCGATCTCTACAACCCAACCTGGCACATGTTACCTTAACTTAAAAGGATCTAGCAGTTCTAATATTTAACAGATCAGTCACCATACCGTATCACTTAATGAATCAAACCCTATCAAGTAGGGTCATCTACGGGTTACTACAACAAATACCATTAGTACATATAAGTCATCAAATCCATGCTATAATAGAGCATTATCAACCCAACAAGCATAATTATTCACTCATAATGGCCATCACGGGTCCGAGTGCAATCTCTTAAGTAACCTATCCAAAACCTCAACCAATGGACACCTAACCTCCTCTATAGCACAAACACACCTCTTTCTTTGGAAATAACTGAAAATCAATGGGAACATATCTAATACCTCACAACTATGGCAATGTGTCACCCAATAGGACCTCACCTATCATATCACAAGCATGGACAAATATACTAAACATCTGATCGATCCAATCTTTGTACCTCCATATATGAAAGAATACCAACCAATACCTCAACAATGACCCTCTACAATGGTACTGGTGACATATCAAGTATCGCCAAGGTGGCTTAATCATCTACCACATATGATAAGGAGAGAACCAATCCATACCTAAGGTAGTATCAAATTAAGACGATCCAATAATATCAACTTGTCCGACTATCATAATCCTGGGGAGTCACTGCCTCTAATCCCGTACTATAAACATGAATCCCCCTACTATGCCAATGCATAAACCAAGATAAGAGATGCTCGTAACCCATACTCAAATAAGCATGAGATAAGAAATACATAAAACTGTGTAGAACCATAAACCAAATACTAGGTAACCCGATACGATGATCAACATTCCCACTGATAAGTATAGCCAGGAATCTGAATAATAATATACAAGCCAGTTACCAATAATAACAAGTCCTCAAGATAGAATGACAAATAACTCAGCTGATAACCATAATAAATATCCCAACAAACAATAGACAACCTAATTAAATCTACAAGTATAGCATTTATCTCATAATCAGGATCACAACTCAATCACCAGAGAATCAGGAGAATAGTATATCAACAAAATCGTAATGGCAGAATCATAACAACAGAGTCACAAGGTATATCCAAGAGTATAACTAACAACCATCAACTCAAATACTATAGAACACTAGTATTAGACTACCCACTCAAGTAGTCAAGTACTGAACTGAACATATGAACAAATCATAGGGTATAGGCTTATATTTAGCCTCTAATAGGGTATAATCATAACATACGTGACAAATACCTAGAGCCATACCAGGCATAGTATATTCATCAATATCAGAAAGCCCAACAAGTCAAGCCAGTAGTTAAATAATCAAATAGATGTATACAGGTAGCATCAACACTTAGCTTAGCTTAGTCGTAACCTATCCAACATTTCTAATTTTTATAGGAGTATTCAAAGCCCACATAACATTTAAACATCAACTAACGTACCTATATAGGTATTACAGAGTCCCAGCCTCAAAAAAATATTACATAGTACAATACACAGTCACAACCTTACAAGTAATTGATCACGAAGCCTATCTCTGAGGCTCCCACAATCTTGATGCCTCTAGTCTCTCTATCAAAGTTGTAAGAAACTCATGTGCATCCTCTCCTACCACCCCTGAAAATCTCAGTGGAGTCTATCTCAAAAACTACCCAAGCACCCATTTTTTACATGTATAACTTCTTGATTAACTCAAAAATCTACTTAACTTCCAAATAACCCAATCAATAACCATCCCAACAGTACCAACAAATCACCAATGGCCTGATGTCACTATACACATATTTAAATCCACAAAATAACTTAAAAATCATAGAAATGACCTGGATAATCATTACAATTCTTTAATTATTTTGGAGAACATTTGAGCGTTATCGATATTTTTAAATAATTTTTCTATCATGTAGAGAGGAAATCAATAGAAATTAGAAAAGAGAAAAAGAAGCAATATAAGTCTAAGTATTTAAAATAGAAAGAACTAACGACAAGCCTGGAAAGTGGCATACCTGCGACAGATTGTCTGTGCCATCATCGGAGGAAAATAGTTCTAGTACAAAAAAGAAAATTCTAACAGTCCATCACACCTTCGAAGAGATATTAGCACAATAATCAAATTGAAGAATGTCGAAGGACTACCATATAGCTCTGACAGCATTAGCACGGACCATCAGATAGTCGACAGCCCATCATATGCATCATCGGGCGGAGCTCGAAGTGCAATTTTTAAATTTTCTATTGCCTATTTTCTGTTGCTATAAATTGTACATTTTTGTTTTATTTCATTATCTTGTATTTTAGTGAAAAAATATTATGTGAAACTAGTTTTGAATGAGGATTTCATAAATTTCTGAAATCAATGTTTCAATTGCTTTTACTTTGTAAGTACTTTCCTAATAAATGAACGCAATTATTTCTTTGTTTTAATTATCACGAGAGGCTAAGCCCCACAACCAAGGGTTATAGGATACATGATAACTTGACCTAAATTAGAATTTGTGTGGAATTAAAAGAAGTATTGTAATTGTATATCTCATTAACTTTTAAATTTTAATCATCCTCTATGATTGCAAACATTAGAACTTACCCAAGGTTTGAGTTGTTAGAGTAAAATTTTGTAAACCTGAAAAAAGATTTCAAAAGATTTGAGGATTAGCACTCATTTAACAATTAATGTTGTGATAAGATCAACTATTTTGAGTAATTACCATCGATTTAAGATGAACACTTTTAAATAAAATGATTGAAAGTGGCATGTACTAATTAGGCTAGTAGTGAAACATATAAGTGTAGCATGAGATTGACAAATAGATATATTAATGATGCGAAGTGAACTTTCGTATTAACCTAAAATCGTTCAAATAGTTGTTGTGAATATGATCTTGGTTAATTCTCTCTACTAATTTTAAATTAAGCGTATTATTGGTCATAACTTGTTACACATTGAATTAAATCAAAATTTCAATCTCTCTTCATATTAAGTACTTTCTCCTTTTAAAAAAATGACATAGTTTGACTTAACAGAAAATTTTAAGAAAATAAAGTAGACTTTTCACTTTTGGGATCCTCAATTAAAATTATATCAAATGTACCAAAATGCTATTTAATTTATAACCTTAAAAATGCTACGTGAAAAACTGAAATTCAAGACGTGCAAAAAAAGGACATTATCTTTTAAAAAAATAAAAAATAAGTAGATCATTCTTTTTTAAAGTAAATGAGTGTGTGTATATATATACACGTGTGTGTATGTGTATTTTCAGTTAAAAAGAATATAAAATGTGTGTGCAATGCATGTTGCATGACAACTAGTACTTGTTAAAAATGGCATAGCTCTAAATAGTAGAGTTAAAAATGGTTATGTGCACTTCACCCATTCAAATGTGGCCTTTGGCCCACTTCATGATGCCGTTGTATGTCTTCTTTATCTATTATTTGAAATGTCCTTATTTACATGTTTAATGTCAACCGCATTATGAAAAATTGAAGAATATATATTTAAGCCAAAAAAAAGGTTTAATAATAATATAACAATAATAATAATTTACCGGCAACAAGAAGGGTATTTTTGTAGCCTCATCTTCTGGTGTTATTGTCCTAGTTTCAAGCATTCTGTTTTTCCTCTTATAGGAAACACAAAAAATGAATTTTCTAGACACAAGCTCCCTTGATCTTTCCAAGAGATGAGTTATGGGAGCAGAAAGAAGAATTCAACATAACAAGACAAGAAAAGAGAAAGAAAGTGCTTTCTTTCTCTAATAAATTTTATTTTTCTACTCATTCATGGGAAGGAAAATTCCTTTGGAAGGAGAGGTTCATCCCAATCATCCTATCGTATATTTCTTATTTTTAACTGCTTGGATTACTGCAATAATTGGTATAGTTTCTTCTCTTTGTGGTCTTTTGGAAAAAATCAAAGGATCCTTTGACCCTTCTGTCGGAGATATCAAAGAAAATGTAGTTCATGTTATTAGCACTTCCCCGAATGAGCCAAAAAATACAACAATTTCAGATGAAGAATTAATCGATAAAAAAAGTAGTGATGAGGAAAATATCTTGCAACAACCATTGCCACCACCACCATCTATGAGGGCTCATAACTTAAGGACTAATTCAATGGCTGCTCCTACTCGAATTTCTAGGTCAAATTCGAGCATGGAATCTCTACAAAAAAAATTAAGTACAAGTATAAGCATGAAGGCTTTTTCAGGGGCATTATCATGTCGTCATGAAAAGTGTAATTCCAAGTTGAAACATGAAGACTCAATTTGGAAGAAACAAATCATCTTAGGAGAAAAATGTAAAGTCCTAAATAATGATGAAGATGACGACACACTTCTATATGACGAAAATGGGAACAGAATCTCAACTTATCATCCCAAACAACTCAGTGTGATGTCTATGTCAAGACAATCATCAGAGATAGATGCAAATGCAAGTCCAAAATGATATTTACATAAAAAGAAGGAATAAGAAACTAGGTAGGAACAAAGCACAAAAACTATGTACAAAGCAATTTTGTTTCTTCTGAATGATGGTGAGTTAAAAGGGTTTCCTTCAAATTCTTATTTCATTATTTTGTGTATATAAAGAAAGTACTTAACTTGTAATTCTTATTAAGTACATTTCTCCCTTCATATCCAGTTTTATTTCATAAGCTCGATCCTCCATGGGATCTAATCCCACAACATAGTATCAAGGACGTACCAATTGTATGCTTATATTTCTTGTTCGCCATTGACTCATTATGGACATGAAACCAATGAATATAATTTAGATCCATTATCTCACAATTAATTCTTGTGAAATTTTATTTCAATTGATTGAACTTAATTTTATTTTTATTTATACAATACGAGTCTCTGAAAACATGCATCACACGTATATTATATGCTAATTAATTTAAATTTTTGAAAATATTATATACACATCTTCCACATTTTTTTTTCTCTCGCTGTCTCATATTCAAATATTTTTTAAGTATTGGTTTGGCTCTTTTCTGGTGTCCAAAATGTAAGTTCTTCTTACTTGCTTATTATCTTGCTTATTATCTTTTGACCTAAACTCCTTTTACTCCTCATTTTGTATTTCTCAAGCTTTCGTTTGTCTATTGAGGGTTGCTAATAATCCTTATTTGTTTAATTTGTTATCAGTTTAGCTAATCAATGATCATCTGTAATTCATCCTTTGGGGATAATTTATAGCGAGCATTATATTTCATATGGCATTTTACCTACCCAAATTCTCCGAAAGTAGAAAAGTTAATATTGAAGGAGTAATTGGGACAGGATAATAGAGTAAGAATCAAAAGACCTCATCGTTTTCAATTGCATTAACATAGGACCAGAGGAAATCTGCAATGGGTTGTAGCTACAATGAGTTAGAGGTTATTTTTTATATATATACTCTTCTAAGTGGTGCAAACTTTTCACTTATGATGTCACACTTGTGTCAAATTCTCCGAAATACATTATTTTTTTTGAAATTTGCTGCATTGATATTTTTTAAGAGATAAAAAAAAATATGGATATTTTGTCCTTGTTTTGATCAATATCTCAAAGTATTAGCAAGTTATATAAAATAATAGGTAGATAAGGATACCAGATATATGTATGGCCACGTATGGTCTTTATTACCTCTTTTGTAGTTTGTTTTAGTATGGTGCATCCTATCAAGGAAACTATTTCTATTGAAAATGTGTATAGGATATATGATATTATTGGGTCGGTATTACAGGAAAGACCAGAGCTAGAGATGTTGCATTGATTGTCATTCAATCTCCTTTGTTGGACATCAACATAGAGAGAGCTACTGAAATTATGAGGAGTATGACTTGTGGTAATGATTTATCAATACTTGAGGTACCACCTTGATCTCCACTTCCCTATACGTCCAACCCAATCGCAACTCCAAATACATATTCACAAAATGCAGACAATATGTTGTTTACTATCAAATTCTTACTAGCATTAGTAAAGAAAGTCCTTTTTGTTGACCATATCTTGAATAAAACGTTCTATAAGTAGTTTACTTTTTATTTACATTCTTGAATGATTGTTTTCTATGAGGTTGGAAAATGTAGCACCCTTCATGTGCTTCAGAATAGCCTATAAGTGTATTTCATGAATATCTCAAAATTCGTGCTTGATTTCAAAAAATTGAGTTTATATTCTTATTCAGGGGGCAAAATTGATTGTGAAAAGGGTCACCACCGAATTTTAGAAGATCTGTAACAAAAAATAATTTTCACAGTGGGAATGATTTCCAGTGGCCCTACGCGCCCAGGCCAAGACGCACCTGGGGCATGCCATAGTGTAATCTAGCACGCGCACCTGGTCCGTGTTGTCCCTGGGGCGCAGACCAGTGCAAATTTTTTTCCAGTTTTCTTATTTCATACAAGGGCATTTTGATAATAACTCAATGCGCATTTAAACATGAATACCTTTATACTTAGCCATTTCTCATCTTCAAACTCTCAGGAAACACTCTCAAAATCCTCCCAATACACTATCAAAACCCCCATACAATCTCAAGAGTACAATTTGGATGTTAGAACCCGTATTATGGTATGTTGGAACCATTACGGAGTTTGGGGCTAATGTTGCAATTTTTGAAAATTCGGGACCAAGAAGTATTTTTTTGAAATGTTGGTGAACTCGATTGGAATATTTTTTTTAGGAGGTGTGGATATATATAATTATGTATACATACAAGATTACCATGTAATTTATGTCATGCATATTTTCTTTAAACTAAGGAAAAATCTAGATCCTTAATAGTTGTAAATTTTGGATTGGAACAAGTAGGCTAGTGGGACTAAGGGATATTTATTGAGGCCTTATCTTTTCTAATATATATGTATATACTACATATGTTCCTAAGCTTGAAGAACACTTAGAAAAGAAAATGAAGTTTCCTAAAAACAGCACCCTCTCGGGTTGCTACAGTAAAATGCAAAAAATTTTGCATTTTTTGGTTCTTTTGTGATTTTTTTGCTACAAGCTTGGTATATTGAAGCCCCCAAGTAGCGTGGAACCATTGGTTGGCCAAGAAAACGCTTAATTTTTTGGATTTGATGATTTGAAGATCTTAAAGGGGTTGTAAGATATGTTAAGTTTTAAGCTTATTTTAAGTAATTTAAAGCTTGTAGGGATGTTAATGTGTGTTAAATTCAATGAATATCATGAAAGATTGGTTGTTGAAGTAGATTTTAAGCTTGTTTTGGAGTTGAGTTCAAAATTTGGGTTATGTGGATTAATGAAGTTTTATTGTTCTAATTCATTGAAATTGTGTTTAGTTGCTATGAAAATGGTCTTTGTGGGGTGAAGGAAGTATTGGAAGTTATTTGTATGTATGGATGGTAAGTTGATACGAATTAGTATTCTTATATAATAAAATGTTACGTTGTTGCGTTGTAAATATATGTTTGGCATTTGGATGGAAACATGTGATACTTGGAAGGTTAGTGAAGGCTTGAACAGTGTATATTTGTTCATATATAGTTGCTGCCCAGTTTTGCTTTGTGATGAAAACGAAGTTCGTTAATGAATTTAGCGAGGTTATGGCCTTAGAAAAGTCCGTTGTTGGTTGTTGAATTGTTCTTGTTGTTGTTGTTGATGAATGGGAGCCAAGATAGGCTCTCGGGATGGTATAATTTAAGGGGAAGTGCTGGCGAAATATTTATAAAATAAGGGTTGAATTTAAGAATTAAGGCCCTAAAAAAAAGAGAGAATTTTAAGTAATCATGAACACCATTGTGATTTTTGTAGACGTTGGACGTCCGGAGGAGTAAATGAGA
>DF367103.1:0-19338 GCA_000787875.1 Solanum virginianum | reverse complement strand
ATGCTCATATAGGATATCATATGTGTAGAAGAGACTAAGCTAGATTTCCAAGCTACAAACCCCTCGGTAGGTTGATGATGGTTTCACCCCATCATCCCATTGGTGTGGTACAAAACCCTTACATGGTTGATGATAATCACACCTTATCACCATGGTGGGTAAGTACAAATCCCTCATATGGTTGATGAGTGCAAACCCTCACCTCGATTGATGAGTACAAACCCCCAACTCGATTACCTGGGCTCTTGCCCCCCCAAATCGAGTATGGTCTAATGCAACACTTTATATAAAGAGATGAAATCATGTAATAAAATCCATTGTAAAACCATCAATCAACACCTTCCAACACTCTCGAACAACATACATCAAAATCGCTCCTCAAATCTTACAATAGATCAAAGATTTATAGCTCAAAACATAGCAAAACATTCACAATTTCACATAGCTTTGACATAGTGTGGAGTGAATTTCATAATAAGAAAGACCCATTTGTAAATCAACTTTAAATCATGGAATTTGAGAAAAAAGAGGCTTGGGTATCATGGGTGAAAGGAACGGAAAACCTCTAATTTGCCCTCTTTCACCAAGGCCTTCAATTCAAGCAAGGAGGAGTCAAGATCTTGTTTTGTTATCACCTTATCAACCAATGAAGACTTAAACCATTAACAACCTTAGCTTGGAGATGAACTTGGTGAAGATTGGAGATGGAGAGTTGAAGCTTGAAGATGAACCTTGAAGGAAAACCTTAGCTTCTGATGAAGGTTTGAGACTTGAATGTGGGAGTAAATGGCTAAGTTTTTGAGTAAGCATTGAGGAATGTTTAGGATGATATGAGGGTGCAATAAGGCTAAGTATAGGTAAAAACACATTTGGGAACACTTAGGACTAAGACTTAAAAGTCTTGGACCGAATAGAAAGTGACTGGACAAAAAAATACACTTCTTCAGATTGTGGAGTAGATGCGAAGACAACTTCTCTTCATCTGCGTGCCCTTGGCGTGTTACACCAGGGGCGCGGAATGCTCATTGGAATTTGTCACTTGAAATATCATAATTGCTAATCTTTCGCTCTTAAATTATGGTTAGACCCTCTTTCCCTTAATTTTGACCCCCTGAACAAGAATATGAAGTCAAATTTTTTATATCGCGCTCGAATTTTGAGATATATGAAATTTAAAATTCTGGGCATTTAAAAGCACATTTTTGGGTACTTTTTGGGATAGTTTCAATATCTCCCCCTCGGGAACATTCGTCCCTGATAGTAAAAGAGATGTACAATTCAAGAGAGATTATAAACAAATTAGCCCCAATAAGAATGCAATACTACATTTAAAACATGATTTTCAAAATCTTAACATAAGTGTAAAATCATTATAAACTTGCCAACTTAAACATGAATACATATGAACGACATAGGGGCTAAAATACAAGACTTGAAATCAAATAGGGGACTTAGAATTAGTACCTTAGGCTTGAGTGAAGTAGAAAAGATAAGGATACCGCTTTTGCATGTCCGCTTTGGCCTCCCAAGTAGCACTTTCGATTTGTTGGTTCCTCCAAAAGACCTTAACGAATGTCACCTCCTTGTGCCTCAATCTCTTCACTTACCTATCCAAAATCTGAACCAGAGTCTCCTCATAAGTCAAGTTATATTCAACAATACACATAACATCAAGAGACATAATAGCATTAGGATCACCAACACATTTTCTCAACATAGAGACATGGTTCACCGGATGAACCAAATTTAATATCAAGAGGCATAGTAGCATTAGGATTACCAATACATTTTCTCAACATAGAGACATGGAACACCGGATGAACCAAATTTATTTCACTAGACAACTTCAATTCATAAGCTACCTTGCCAACCCTCTTTATCACCTCATAAGGACCAACATATCTTGGGCTCAACTTCCCATTTTTTCCAAAATAAACCACACCTTTCATTGGTGAAACTTTCAAATAAACCCAATCGCCCACTTTGAATTCAAGGTCTCTTCTTATCAAATTGGCATAAGACTTTTGATGACTTTGGGCTGTTTTCAACCTTTCCCTAATCATCCTAACCTTCTCAAGAGCCTCCATAACCAGAGCCGGTCCCAATAAAGCTACCTCTCCAACCTCAAACCAACCAACCAACTGGTGATCTATAACGTCTTCTATAAAGAGACTCAAAAGGAGTCATACTGATGCTAGAGTGATAGCTATTGTTGTAGGCAAACCTAATCAATGGAAGATGGTCATCCTAACTACCCCTCAAATTCAATACACATGCCCTAAGCATATCTTCAAGGGTTTGAATGGTCCTTTCGGCTTGGCCATCCATTTAGTGGTGAAAGGCCGTACGAAGGTGAACCTTTGTACCGAGACCCCATTGAAAAGATCTCCAAAAGTGTGAAGTAAATTATGAACCATGATCTGATATGATGGACAAAGGAAACCCTTGTAACCTTACTAACTCATGGATGTACAACCTTGCAAACTTTTCAGCCCCATATGTGGGCTTAACCAGTAGAAAGTGAGCCGATTTCGTCATCCTATCAACCACTACCCAAATGGAATCAAAACCTTTTCTAGTCTAGGTCAACCCAACCACAAATCCCATATTAATCACTTCCCACTTCCAAGTGGGAATCTCTATGTCTTAGGTTAGGCCACCCGGCCTTTGATGTTTGACTTTGCCTTGTTGACAACTACGGCAACTAGAAATGAATTTGGCAATGTCCCTCTTCATGCCTCCCCACCAATACACATCCCTCAAGTCTCTATATATATTGGTGGAACCAGGGTGGATGGAATAAGAAGAATTATGGGCCTTATCAAGGATTTTCTCCCTCAAACCGTCAACACAAGGAACACACAGCCTACCTTGGTACCTAAGGGCCCCATCTCCCCCTTGGGAGAAAACCTCTAATTTGCCCTCTTTCACCAAGGCCTTCAATTCAAGCAAGGAGGAGTCAAGATCTTGTTTTGTTATCACCTTATCAACCAATGAAGACTTAAACCATTAACAACAACAACACCATCATCACCAACCTCTTCCAACCTAACACCCAACCTAGCCAATTGTTGCACCTCTCTAGACATCTCCTTATCACCACCATCAACATAGGCTAAGTTACCCATAAACATACTACTCAAAGTATCCGCCACCACATTTGCCTTGCCCGAATGATAGTGTACACTCATATCTTAGTCTTTGAGAAGTTCTAACCATCTCATTTGCCTCAAGCTGAGATCTTTTTGAGTGATGACATATTGGAGGCTCTTATGATCGGTGAACACATCCACATGTACCATATACAAGTAGTGATGCCAAATCTTTAATGCAAACACAACGGTGGCTAACTCTAGATCATGGGTAGGGTAGTTCCTTTCATGTACCTTGAGTTGTCTAGAAGTATAAGCTATGACCTTACCATTTTGCATCAACACACAACCCTAACCAACTGGGGAGGCATCACAATACACCACAAATCCCTCAAGCCCATCGGTAGTCACAATATAGGAGTAGACACAAACTTGTCTTTCAATGTTTGGAAAGTCCCCTTACACTCATTGGTCCATACAAACTTAACCTTGTTTTGAGTTAATTTTATCATAAGGGAAGCAATGGAGGATAACCCTTTCACAAACCTTTTATAATAACCCAATAAGACCAAGAAGCTCCTAATATCCGATGGTGTCAATGGTCTAGACCAATTTCTAATCACATTGGTTTTTTAGGATCTACTTTTATACCATCCCCCGATACCACATGACCCAAGAACGCAACCTCCTTCAACAAAAATTCACACTTCTCATATTTGGCATACAATTTCTCCTCTCTCCCACCTTTATACCATCCTACGATACCACACGACCCAAGAATGCAACCTCCTTCAACCAAAATTCACAATTGTCATATTTAGCATATAATATCTCCTCCCTCAATCTTTACAACACAACCCTTAAATGCCCTATATGCTCCTCCTTACTATGTGACCTCATAGCCTCCTATTCATAGTCATGACATGCTTCACAACCATGAATAGAACTCTAATCAACACGATGTGTTGCCCTATATGCTCCTCCTTACTATGTGACTAGATCAAAATACCATCAATGAAGACCACAACAAAGGAATCAAGGTAAGGTTTGAAGACCCTATTCATTATGTCTGTAAAGATGGTCGATGCATTGGTCAACCCAAAAGACGTCACAACAATCTCATAATGCCTATATCTAGCCCAAAAGGCCATCTTGGGAATATTATACTCCCTTACCCTCACTTGATGATACCCGAACTGAAGATCAATCTTAGAGAAGAATCTGGCCCCTTGAAATCGGTCAAACAAGTCATCAATCCTTGGAAGAGGATACCTATTTTTGATGGCGACCCTATTGAGTTATCGGTAGTCAATGTATATTCTAAGTGACCCATCCTTCTTTTTCACAAACAACATCAGGGAACCCCAAGGTGACTGACTAGGACTAATAAATCCCTTTTCCAACAAATCTTTCAATCGCTTCTTTTACTCTTTCAACTCTGTCGGGGCCATATGGTAAAGGGGGAATAGAGATAGGTTGAGTGTCGGGAAGGAGGTGTATACAAAAATCTATTTACCTTTCAGGTGGAATTCTGAGAATGTCATTTGGAAAGACATCAAGAAACTCATTTACAACTGGAAACGACTCTATGGAAGGGACTTTAGACTCCACATCTCTAACCCTCATAAGATGATAAAGACACCCGTTAGAGATCAACTTATGGGCTTTAATGCATGAAATGAATCTACCCTTGACCACCACATCTTGACTTTCCCACTCAAGGATGGGTTCATTAGAGAATCAAAACTTGACCCTATGGGTTCTACAATCAATACAAGCATAGTAGGCATGCAACTAATCCATCCTAAGAATGACATCAAAATCTACCATGTTTAATTCAACAAGATCACAAGGTAACAACTTATGCAAAATACAAATAGAAAAACTCCTATAAACTTTCCTAGCAATAATAGAGGCACTAATAGGAGTAGACACTTTATATGACTCATGCAACAACTCGGGGTCAACATGGAATTTTTTAGCAATAAAAGGGGTGACAAAGGAAAGAGTAGCACTTGGATCAATCAAAGCATATACATCAAAGTCAAAGGTTTTTAACATATCGGTAAAACATCGAGAACCTCACTAACCCTTTGCCTCCCTTGTAGAGCATAAAACCAATTGTGCCTCGAGGCATCACCTTGAGGACCACCTCTACCCAATGGAACCACATTTGCACATCCGCCCTTGCCATAATTTCTTGGACAATCCACCTTCTTGAGACCAAGTTCTCCACATTCATAGCATGCATTAGAGCCTCTCAAACATGAGCCTCCATGGATCCTTCCATATTTAGGGCACATATCAATAGGAGCCACCTCAACAACACCTTGAGGCCTAGGGAAGTCATTGTCTAAACCCCTATTTGTAGCATAAGAAGGCCCTTTGCCTTGACAAAATCTAGCACCCTTTTGGAATTTACCCTCAAATCGAGCCCTCTTAGTCTCATGTCCCCTTCTCTTCCTTAATTTATCCTTCTCCATTTTCTTGGCATAGGTCATCAACTGAGACAAGTCCATGTCACTAATTAGCATGGCAGACTGATATTCTTCACTTACCAAGTCGGAGACCCCTATCAAAAACTTATTCATCCTAGATCTAGGATTGGCCACAAAATGAGGAGATGAAACTATTGGTGAAGATTGAAAATGGAGGCTTGAAGCTTGAAGGTAATCCTTAGTTCCAGGTGAGGAGAATCGGCCACCAAATGATGAGCATCTTTGAAAGTTGATTAAACTTGAGGGCATACTCCCTTACACTCATAGCACCTTGTTTCAAGTTCATAAACTCCACCGACTTAGCTTTTCTAAGCTCTAGAGAGAAGAACCGATTAAGGAAAGTCAATTTGAACTCCTCCCAAAGCACCACATTACAAATTTCCTTCTTAGCCTTCCATTGACCATACCATATTTTTTGAATTTATATGTCGTCAATTTTGCCTTTTCATTCGGTCCAACACCCATGATATCGAAGATCTTATAGACCTCATCAATAACTCTTGTGGATCTTTATCCACCTTTGACCTAATAAAATTGGAGGATT
Organism: Solanum virginianum; assembly: GCA_000787875.1. Taxonomy (NCBI): domain Eukaryota; kingdom Viridiplantae; phylum Streptophyta; class Magnoliopsida; order Solanales; family Solanaceae; genus Solanum; species Solanum virginianum. Next base: position 13,204 of record DF367103.1, on the reverse strand, counting down.
CATCCTCATGAAGTCTCTTACCCTAGCTCCGGAGTAGTAGCATGATAGGCTTGGGCCCTTGGTTGACTTGGTTGGCCACAACTTAGGCAAGCATAGTAAGACCATCCTGGAGCTCACCATTGGTAGGTTGCTCCTCAAGAGTTTGGGCCCTTCTTCCACGAGTGTTTGACAAGATCTAGCATAGAAAAGAGCAATCGTTATGAAGGGAAAACTTACCACAACTCTATAGCACAACTTAGAAAATGAAGAAGTAAAACATTTTCTAAAATGTCTCATAGCCTCCTATTCATAGTCATGACATGCTTCACAACCATGAATAGAACTCTAATCAACACGATGTGTTGGACTCCAAGGATCTATCAACCTAGTGATCTAATACCAAGTTTGTCACAATCCAAGCCTAGGGCCTAGACATGACATGGCGCAATGAAATCCCGAAGGGACCCTAAACAAACCTCTTAGAACATCATTACACATCCTTGATCGTGGAAGCAATTAAACACGCATCAAGAGATAATAAAGTGGGACAAGGGCTAAGGGAAAACACTTTCATATCGTAGACATCATGAAAAATAGAGTCAAGGCTCTTAGAATAGATACATAACATGTACAACAAACACCTATAATACATAAATAAGAGCAGGGGCCAAGACAAAGCAACCGAGCTCACCCGTATAGTCAAAATAAAACATAAGGAAGAATATCTTAATACACAATAAGAGCAACATGGACTAAGGTACCCGAAGTGGAGGACTCACCAACTAGCTTGAGTAGTATTAAACTAGACACGTGGAGGAGGAGGATGATCAACTTGGGCACCAGTTTATACATGGTGATTTTATGTAGGAAGGAGTATGTGTTAGTACGTTTGAATGTACTAAGTATGTAGAATGCAATGTAACAAGAATTAGGCATCATAGTCAAAATGCGTAACAATAAGCAATAGGCAGTTTGAATGTACTAAGTATGTAGAACCCAATGTAACAAGAATTAGGCATCATAGTCAAAATGCGTAACAATAAGCAATAGGCATAATATAGCAATGGGGAATGTATGATCAATGCATAAGTAAAACATGCTTAAGTAGCACATGGTCATATAGAATATCATATGTGTAGAAGAGACCAAGCTAGATTTCCAAGGTACAAACCCCTCGTTGGTTGATGATGGTTTCACCCTATAATCCTGGTGGTGTGGTACAAACCCCTCACATGGTTGATGATAATCACACCTTATCACTACAGTGGCAAAGTACAAACCCCTCACATGGTTGACAAGTACAAACCCCCCACCTCGGTTGATGAGTAAAAACCCCCACCTCAGTTACCTAGGCTCTTGTCCCCCCAGATCGAGCATGGACTTATGCAATACTTTATATAGCATATATCATACACATAAGATCTTTTCATCATCATATAGTCAATCATATCATATCTCATGCTTTGGACCTTCAATTCCTCAAGAAACCATAACTGGACATTTTATCAAACAGTTAAAGTTCATAATATGCAAGACCCATTTGTAAACCAACTTTAAATCATGCAATTTGAGAAAAAAGAGGCTTGAGTATCATAGGTTAAAGGAACCTATGAAAGAAACCTGTATACCTTAGCTTGGAGATGAATTCATCTTTAAATCATGCTATTTTTAATAAAAGAAAGTTTGGGCATCATGGGTGAAAGGAACCCATGAAAGAAACCCACATACCATAACTTTAAAGATGAACTTGGTGAAGATTGGAGATAAAGACTTGAAGCTTGAAGAAGAACCTTGAAGAAAAACCTTAGCATGGGATGAGGGTTTGAAACTTGATTTTGGGGAGTGAAAATATGACTAAGCGTTTGAGTTAGTATTGAGAACTGTTCAGGGTAGTATGGGGGTGAAATATGACTAAGTGTAGCCAAAAACATAGGAGTGAAAATATGGCTAAGTGTTTGAGTGAGTATTGGGGAATGTTTAGGATGATATGAGAGTGAAATAAGGCTAAGTATAGGTAAAAACATGTTTAGAAACACTTAGGCCCAAGACTTAAAAGTCTTGGACCGCACAGAAAATACACCTCTCCATGTAGTGGAGAGGATGCGAAGACATCATCTGCGCACTGCTGGTGCGAATGCTCACTGGAATTTGTCACTTGAAAAATTATAATTGCTAATCTTTCGCTCTTAAATTAGGGTTAGACCCTTTTCCCCTTAATTTTAACCCCCTGAACAAGAATATGAAGTCGAATTTTTAATAGCGCACATGAATTTTGAGATATATGGAATTTAAAATTTAGGGCATTGCGAGACACATTTTTGGGCACTTTTTGGGGTCAGTTCAAAATTCCTTAGGAATTTCCCAAGTATCTTTGGGCGGTACAGGTTTAATTTCTTCTAAGTATGCAAAATGTTATGCCTCTACCTTGTAATATGGAGATAATTATTCATAAATGCATCTTCCATAATCATCACTATATTGACATCGGAGCACTGCCATAGCATGTGGTCATGGTATTTTGTCAAGGTCAAAGACTCTACAGGTGCAAGATTTACATTGCAAATTAATCGTTGCAATGTCATTGTGACCAATGACAAGATACTCATAGTTGGCAGTTTGATGAACCAATAGCTTATTCTCCAAATTGACATTTTCAGTGATTATTTGTTCTATCTTTGGAATAAAGATGATTGATGCATTGATGAACATATTGTACCATTCATGAAACTTTTCTCTGTATATCCGATTTATTTCATTAAAAAGAGCAGTAATTGGATATTCTCTTTCATAAAGAAGCATTGGCGTTAATCGACTCAGCAATATTTGATGTCATGATTTTGTACCTATAAAAAACAAGTTCAACTGTCAATATTACTGAAAAATATGATAGAAGTAGTTAAGAAAAATATGCAAAAATATTCAACACATGAGATTTTACCTGTTTCCCAGAAAGAATGCCCTACTCCATTTGTGAAATTCAATATGTTGCAAGTGTGCGGCAACTCCTGAAACCATATCTCTTATTTGGTTGAAGTAATCATTAAATTCGTCCACATTATATGCTTTTGCTGCTTTATAAAAGTGGAAGATGATTTTTCCATTGTGAAAGTTATTTCAAATATTTTCTCCGAGGTGCCTCATATAACAACACATGGAGAAGGAGGAGGAAGAGGAATAAGATGAAGACGAAGAAGAAAAAGAAAGAAGTAGCGAAGAAGAAGAAAGAAATGACGCGAAATGGTCACCATAATGAGCCGAAGGAAACACAATCTCAACTATCTTTCTAATACTTGGATGTTTGTCAGAAATAATGCATAACTCAGGGGTATCATCCACAATACTGCTCATTTGCTAAAAAATGTATCAATAAGAGGTATCACACTCGGTGTCGGCTACACAAAATACCACCAAAAAAATATGATCTTCTGCATCTTGTATTATTGCAGACAACAGCACACCTCTGTATTTACTATTTAAAAATTTTCATCCACAGTAAGACTTTTCGAATATGTCAAAAATCACAAATGTAAGCTCCATAGGTAACAAATAAATATTTGAACCTACCTTTTTCATCAAGCTGCAAATCTATCTTACTTTTTGGATTTCCTGTCATAAGCATATAACGGTAAGCATCAAGCATTGCATAATCGTGCTCATGTGTCCCCCATACCAAAGTATTTGCGATCTCACTTTCCTTCCAAACCTTCCCATAGCTAACCTTGCAGCCCAATTTAATACGGATTGAATTCTCAATATCTCTTGTTGAAAGACCTTTACCTTTTGAGAAGCTATCCTTGAAATACGCACTAATGACTTTTGTCGTTGCGTGGGGATTATGGCTCTTTAGATATTGTGAACCACATGTATGCATTTTTTCATACTTTCTAATGTAAAACCTATCGAACTCTGGAGCTTTACAACTCTCAACCATCAGTTGCATTCGGAATGTACACATTTCACATAATACACAACACGTGAATTGATCACCTTCTTCATTCAAAAATCATTCTTCATACAAGCAATTTTCAAGGCAATATCTAACTCTTGCTTATTCTTGAATGACATACCGATGTAAAAATCAGTTTCTATCATCTTGAGCATGACTAGACTGTGATGATTGTATGGTTCCCTGTGTATTGCTGGCAACTTCAGGAGTAGGAATAGGAGTAGAAGGAGTCTGAGGAGTAATTTGTGTACCAGCACTTTCTTCGTCTAGAATATCCATGTCCGCCAAATTACATTCATCATTTAAAATTTGTTGATTTTGCCACATATACCCTTAAAATGGGTCTACTTTCATCTTCTAAATAAACACGTAAACTTATTTAATTTTTTATCCTAAATGGAGCGGCCCTTTGCTTTTCATCGCAACTATGCATGTAGGTGTTGACAAGATCTTTCAATTCACAATCTAGTTCACAATAGAAAATGAATGTGTTTGTAAAATCTTCATACGCGACATCTCGGTACACCATCATTGCTATTGTCTCTACATTTATTTTTTTTCCAACACCAAATATAATGGTTGTTGGACTTGACCCATTCACCATTGCAATCCATTCCTATTGTTATTTTATCCCCCTTTGATAGTATGAACTCCCGTACCTATATTATGATTTAAAAGAAAACTAATCATGATTTTGCTTGCAGTTGATTTAATAATTGTTGAAAAATGTTTAACAATTGTTGAAACACATTCAGGGACTCATGCAACAATTGTTAAAATATATTCAACAATTGTTAATATAATAGCTAGAGCACGTGCAACAGTTTTAATAATTGTTAAATAGTATTCAACAATTGTTAAAATAGCAGCTAGTGCATGCCAGTGGTTTTAACAATTGTTGAATAATTGTTGCAAGAGATAGTCAACGTGTTTCAACAATTGCTAAACAATATTCAACAATTGTTAAGACAGTAACTCACGCCTATGGTTTTAACAATTGTTGCATAATTGTTGCAAGAGTTAGTCAACATGTTTCAACAATTGTTAAACAATATTCAACAATTGTTAAAACAATAGCTATTGCACGCCAACGATTTTAACAATGTTGATTAATTGTTGAATGAGTTACTCAATTTGTTTCAATAATTGTTAAACAATATTCAACAGTTGTTAAAACAACAGCTAGAGCACGTGCATTGATTTTAACAATTGCTGAATCATATTTCAATAATTGTTAAATGAGTTACTGAATGTATTTTAACAATTGTTGAACAATATTTAATAATTGTTAAAACAGCGGCTAGAGCACGTACAATAGTTGCTGGAAGTATATTTGACAATTGTTGAAATAAATTCAACCGAAATAGTAGAAAACCAGAGAACCTAGATGAGTAGTACAGAAAAAACAACAATATTAACTTACCGAAATAGTCGACAATCATCTCACAAGCAATGTCCAATGATACAACAACAAAATTTAGTATCAAATCGACAGAAATTCAATTTTTTTTCTCAAATCCAAAAGATTTTCGAGAAAAAAATGTTATGCTCTCTCCAATCTTCCTCCCAACACAATAGTCACAAGAAACAACAATAATAACACATAATAACACATGGAGAAGGAGGAGGAAGAGGAATAAGATGAAGACGAAGAAGAAAAAGAAAGAAGTAGCGAAGAAGAAGAAAGAAATGACGCGAAATGGTCGTTGGAGACGGGGATTTACACAATGCACAACTTTTTTCTTTATTTTTTAAATATATTAGGGTTAATAAAGGTTAGGTAAAAGTGTAAAAAAAACTTGAGGAATTGTTGAAAAAGTGGTCAAAATGCATTAATTATTAACCATAAAATTGTCACTTCCCACCAATAATTAAAACTCTTATCACTCTTTTTAAGTTTCAAAACCTTTTGGTCACCATTAATTAACTTGCCCCAAACTTTCCTATTGGAAGAAAGGAAAATTAAGTTCCACATTGACTGTGTGCTCCATATCAAACACACCCTTGAATTTATCTTAAATTTGTCAAGATTTGATTGCACTCACAGTGTCACATTCTAATTGTACATTTTGACATTAATTCTCTACACAAGTACAAAGTTTTTTTCAAAAATAAAAAATAAAAATTGCAAGACTTGGTTGTGCAATCGGTCAACTCTTTAATGATAACACCTAATACAAATTAATGCCATTTTTTTTCTTTTCAAAGAATAGAAATTTATAAAAACATCTTGGAATAAGAAATTAAAATTGGTTAAGATAGTATACTACAAATAGAATAATTATGTTGATCAAGAGTTAAAATATTTTTCACACTATCATATTCATTCATTAAGTAACTAGAATAAAATATAAATCATACTAATCAAATTAGAATTACTAATCAATACAACTTTGGTGAGTTTTTAGTAAAAATTGTCCTTTTACATATGGAAATAGGTCTGTTTGGATCCTTTAAATATAACTTTGAGTATCTTTTAAATAGATTTTAGAGGTATAACTTTGCCCCCACATTTACATTTGCAAGACTGTTGATTTTGGTCTTCATCCATTTGTCAAGCTTTTAGGACTGACGTAACTTGAAATTTTTTTCTAAAGCAATAACAAACAATACAAATAATATGAGTTACCACCAACTACAAATAAGTCTTTTTTTATAGTCTCAAATCATTTCAAACCCCTTTCGATACTCAATATACGTTTAGAAGAAGGCAACTTGAAAAGTCATTGGTTGACTTGGTCTTCTTCCAAGTAATAAATCTATGAAGCCTCTATCACTATCATATCAAGCAATGCCAATGACAGACCTATGACTACCTCAAAGCAAAAATAAGTTATCAAGTCTATCTGCAGAAACTAATGCTATCTCAACTCCACAACTTTTTTCTTGTTTTCATATTTTTACAAGACTTGGTTGTCGAATTGGTCAAGTCTTTGACGTACAACCAATAAAAATTAATGCTATTCATTTTCTTTTCTAGAATAGAAATTTATAGAAACATCTCTGAATAAAAAACTAAATTTGGTTAAGATAGTAACTACAAATAGAATAATTATGTTGATCAAGAGTTAAAATATTTTTCAACCATCATATTCATTCATTAAGAAATAGAATAAAGTATAAATCATATTAATTATATTAATATTACTAATCAAGTAAAAAAATCTCAATATCGCTTTGTGAGTTTTTAGTAAAAATTGTCTCTTTTATGTATGAAAATAGATCTATTTGGATCCTTTAAATATAACTTTGAGCATATTTTGAACCGATTAACTTTGAACTTTTTGTCTTCTTCTGTTTCTCAAGGCTTTAGGACCTACGTAACTTGAAATTTTTTTCGAAAAAACAAACAATTTAAATTAATATTCTTTTATTTATTTTTTATAAAAAAAATCTACGAAACAAGAAAAAAAGATTTTTTTTTATATAAGTAATTGTAAAAAGGTTAAATAAATATCATAAGTGTGCCTCCCAACATCTTAACAAGTCAAATTATATAATGTTCTCTTCAACTTCAATTGTTGTATTAATATTGACATCATAAAATGAATGAAGAAAAAATTAATATTTTTTATTAAAACTATGAAGACCACATACCATTTTCCAACTATTTTTGCACTTATGGAGAGTCCAACTAATTAGCAGAAATAGACCATCCAATAACAAGACTAGTGAATAATTTTACATGATATGTAGAATGATCTGAGAACAATAAATATATATCGTCACTCTAGCAAAACTTATGAATAATTAAATGACATAGGCAAAATTAGTTAATCTAGTAAAACGTGTGAATTATTGAACAAAATAAGTAATAACTCATTTAAAAGTGTAATTTTTCATTTTTCCAAGCATATATCAAGTTTATCTTTTTACACAAAATACATAAAAAGGGACAAATTTTTTATAATAGTGACACATGATACTACAAATTTCCCCTTAAAAAAATCGAAAGAAAAGTCTCCAAAACAAAAAGGTCATAGTCATACCATTTTCTACGGATGAATTAACTATTTTGCTGGGATTTTGGAAACCTCACATTTCTTAATTCTCTTGACTTGAGAGGCAATAATTTCAATAAGCATTACCTTATTAAAAATCACGTCTAATAAGAAATCAATAAATACAATATGTAGTTAACTAAATTATATATTCTTATTTAATAATTGTCTCTTCAAAGTTGAACATTATGAAGAAGATGAAGTATAAGGGTATGCTTGATTAAATATATTAATTTTTGCAATGAATTTCTAAAATAACACTTATTTTTGGGATGATTTTTTTTCTAACTGTCTCCTTTTCTTGAGTTTCATACCTAAATTATCACACATTAATTTTGAGAAACACACCTCAACTAATATGTAATGTGTGCATAATAAACTCTCTTTTATTTTTAAAAAAATATCACATGGAAAAAAATTCTACCTTCTTGGCGAACGTTAAGCAAAAGACAGCCTAAATTTTTTCTTTTTTTGGGGGGATGAGGGCATTTTTTTAATATCTATTTTTTTTGGAAGGAGCGGGTGGTTTTGGTGGGGGGAGGGGAAACTTGTCACGCCCCGAGAGGATACCCATGACGTGGCCGACACCCAAAGACTATTGCTAGTCCCCAAATGAACCACTTGGCCTCATTACAATCATTCAGTCAGCAAACTCTACTAATCAGCGGAAAATAAAAGAAAAGTAAATGGGCACATCTCATCATCTACTCTCAAAGTAATATAATAAATGAAAGGTTAGTAGGAAGAACTAGATCAACAAGTCTCAACAAAAAGCATCTGACTCTAGTCTATGAAGCCTCTATCACTATCATATCAAGCAATGCCAATGACAGACCTATGACTACCTCAAAGCAAAAATAAGTTATCAAGTCTATCTTTATAAGCAAGATGATATAAAAGTAATGAATCTTCCAAAGTAAGGGAGGCTCACCAATCAGCTGACTACTCATATCCTCAACGATTCACCTGTTGACGATCTCTAATCCCTGTATCTGCATCATAAAATGATACAGCATGGAGTGGTATCAATACGTGGAATGTACTGTATGCAAAATAGCCGAGTGAAATAGAAACACGTAGAACAATATAGAACAATATCAACTCAACATAATACCCAATCAGAATGTCAAATGTCCATCTAAAGAAAGAATAAAGGAGTATAAAAATGACCCCAACCAACTCAACCTCATCAATCAACTCAGACTCCACTCAACTCGTTTTAACTCAATTCGAATTAGAGTATTCAATGTGGGAATTTTCTAGGAGTTTCTCTTATTCGACAACAACCACTTATGAGCCAGTAATTGTACAAAAATCATGCTGATATTCCCATAACCATTCTATACTTGCCAGTTAAGAAACGAGTATGATCCATAAGGAATCTGAACTTTGTCATCCTCTATTATTTCAAGGACATAAGCTCGAGAGGGGACTATGAGATGTAATCCTCTCCTAAGCTGGGTCGGTGTAGGTAATGAGTGCAAGCGAGACTCACTCTTACTCATTTCGGTGCTCGATACTCCTCCCAAGACTTAATGCTCATAAGACACCTCCTCATCATCTCAACTAGCCTCATGGAGGCACTCATCATCTCATTTTGTCTCATGGAGACTCTCATTATTTCATTAAATCAACTCAAAGGTCCATTATTATTTAAGAGACTTAAAATCATCTCAATTAACTCAATTCTCAATTCAGGAACTCAAGGTCTCAGATTATCAATTAGAAGAAGTCATTGAGACAGAACTCAAGAACTCAATTATGAAGACTCATGTGATCATCAAACTCAAATAACTCAACCTCATACTCACATAAAAATTACCATCAACCTACTCAAGTCAAGGCTCTAGACTCCAGCCCTAAGTTCATTATGCATGCTTTCACAATTTATCATATAGTGTTGTACAATATCTCATGGAAAAATATATAATTTAAGAAATCAAATTTATGATGATCATTAACATATGAAAATACATATAATAGATATAATTTTCAAGAAAATATTCAAGAAAGTAATTCAAGAAAACATGTATGGGGACTCATGGACTCTCAACTCTACTAAGACCATCTATGGGGCATGTTAGAGAATAATCTCATGCTTTTAGTTTAGCCTTATATACCTAGGATGAAGCTATCAACAATAGACTTCAAGAATTTACCTTCGAATCCTCCAATCTATGCTTCTCTCTTCTCTTCTCTCAAGCCCTAACTTTTCAATGACTTAGTAAAGGACTTAGAGTGGGGGTTTTGACCTTTTTTACGCTCAAATATCCTATTTTGATCATGTATTGAGTTTAGAAGGGTTGGGAATTATCTGGAATGCCCCTCATGAATTTTTTAAAAATATTTCACTACAGAAAAATGGACACAAGTGTATTTTTTCTGGAAAGTTTTCTGAATGGGTTTTCCAATCCCGTCAAAAAATTAAAAAAATATAAGTCAGGTCCGCAACAAAGGTGCTACACGCCTCTGTCGCACACCGACACTATTTTTTATTTTCGGATCAAAAAATTATCTTTTGACTCGGCCGCTTTAAAAATCAACCGAGACCATTTTCCTGCTCAATTGTTTGTGTTGATCTCATATCCACCCTCGAATTTGCAACTAGAGCATGGGAAGACGTGTTACACACACATCTTTACTCTAGGAGTTGGTTTGATAATTTTATCGGGTGTTACAAATATTTTTTCAAATTTCTATATGAACAAACTAAGGGGTGGGTTTGGGGTATGAGGAGGAAGGTCGTGAGTGGGGTAAGAAAAATATTTTAAAATATAATTTTTCAAACAATCAATTTCTTTTTTATGGATAGTGATGTAATATCCCGGACACTGTATGACTTCATTGGAACTTGTGGATTTAATTTTTGGACAAAATTTTGACTAAGTGTCATCTAAAGGGAGACTATACGGCCTGTGCCCGTGTGAGGTCACACGGACCACGTGGCCTCCAGTGGTACTACACTTGGCCTTAAATTTGTGAGTGTGGCCTTGGTGTGGAGTTTCGAGCTAAGACACGTCACACTTGGACCCTACACGGGCCGTGTGATACTTCACAAACCATGTGGAGATATGTGTGAATGGACTTAAGCTTGAAATGACTATTTTTTGCCTAAGTGTAGTCACACGGCTCGTGTGACTTGATACAGGCCGTATGGTCCTCCGTGGAGTTGATTTCATAAAATTTTTCTAAGTATGAGATCTTTAAGCTCAAGCTACATTCACCTTCAAGCCTTCAATTGAAGCTCATTTATGTTTTTTAAGGCCATCATGGGTCTCCTACATCAAGTCAAGTTCAAAGGAATTTCATTGGCTAAGTTTTTTGTAAGTACCAATTGAAGGTTAACTTTAAATGAGCATATCTCTTAGCACAAAATGAACTGAGTGTCCCACGATCTATCAAATTAAAACTCTTTGAATATGCTTTCGAATACACTTGATCTTATCTCATTTCGAGTTCAGAGCAAGAAATTATGACCTTTTTCATAAAATCTATCTGGGTAAGACAGGAGGCTTAATGACCCGTGAAGCTAGGCATGAGATGATGGGTTTAAAATTTAAAGGGGTGATTTATTGAGGTACTTTTGATATTTTGACCCACCCCCAAGACTTTTTAAGACCTTTAAACCCGTCTTTATATTTCTAACCTCTCCTACACTAATTCCAAAACCTTCATTCAAGATTAATTCACTCAAACCACTCTAGTATCTATTCCAAAGAACTCTTGAAAATTTTCAAATTGGGAGAAAGAGGACTCAATTTTTCTTCAAACTCTTTTGGGTTTCTTCATCTTGGTGGAGGTATGTGGGTTTGATCTGCACTATTACTAATTATAAATTATTTTTTTGGGTTTCTCAATTTTAATTTTTTGCAAGAGTGCTTGTATCTATTATTTGCACTATTACGAATTATAAATAATTTTTTTAATAATGTCAAATCTTTTCGAACCCCTTTCACTTTTCGATATAGCTTTAGTAGAAGGCAACAAGAAAAGTCTTTGGACTAATTTTTCTACCATATTTATGGTTGCAAAGACTTGGTTGACTTGGATGCCTTTGGTTGCTCGAAGGAATTTGTATTTCTAATTGATATGACAGAAAAAATAAATAAACGTAATTTATTTTTAAAAAAATAAAATCATAGAGATCTTATTTCTATTTAAAGCCTTAAAACCATATGTTACTAGCCATAACATTTTCCTATCAACATTTGTATTTATATTGAGAAAACCTTCACTTCTTTTCTCTTAATAGTACTCTTATTGCTTCACTATGTTATGGCTAGTTCAGTCATGGCCCCAACCAACATTACTATCGATAAGTTCACTCTTCTCTCTTTGTAAATTCAAATCATTTCAGACCCCTTTCACTTCTTGAATGGAAGTTGGTCTCCTGCTATTTCTATTTGCCATTGGGAAGGAGTCACTTGTGGTTCTTGTCACCATCGAGTAAAGTCGTTGAATCTTTCCAACATGGATCTTAGGGGCAAGATTCCCCCTGATTTTAGAAATCTCACATTTCTTGTTTCTCTTGAATTGAGAAACAACAATTTCCATGGAAATTTGCCTCAAAAAATGGCACACTTGCGTTAGCTTATGTTTTATAATTCAAGTTTCAACAACTTCAGTGGGCTAATTCCTTCTTGGTTTGGTTTATGCACCAAATTTAAGTTCTAAATCTTAGGAATAATAGTTTCATAGGTTCCATTCCTCTGTCACTCTCAAATGCCTCAAGGTTGGAGAGTTTGCAAATATCTGTTAATTTACTTCAAGGAAACATCCCAAAAGAGATTGACAATCTTCAAAACTTGAACAGATTGTCCATACAAGATAACCAACTTATGGATTCTCTACCATTAAAAATTTTCAATATTTCTAGAATCGAGGTTCTTGTATTCTCAAACAATAGCTTATCAGGAAATCTTCCCAATGATTTATGCAATGGTCTCCCAGTAATCAAAGGTCTTTATCTAACTAGAAACAAACTTAATAGTCATATGCCTACAAGCTTGTTAAATTGTTCACAACTTCAAATATTGTGTCACGACCCAACCTTGTGGGCCATGCCTGGTGCCCGATTAGGGCACCCGAACCCAAATACCTAACAAAAATTGTAACCAAGGCCAAAGTATAAAGGTAAATACATATTCAAAATACTGACATACTTACTTTCCAATACATGAAACTGAGGGATAACTGAACCAAAAGTATAGAGAGCAGTATATATCCGAAAATATCAAAATGTCTACTTTCCAAAATACCAATCATGCATAGGGCACAG
>DF367104.1:5857-20664 GCA_000787875.1 Solanum virginianum | reverse complement strand
TACTGATGCCACTCGGTGCTGCATCATTTTATGATGTAGATACAGGGATTAGAGATCGTCAATAGGCGAGTCATTGAAGATTTGACCAGTCAATTGATTGGTGAAACTCCATTACTTTGGAGGATTTATTTATTTATATATTTTATCTTGCTTTAGAGTTAGATTTGTTTAGCTTTACTTTGTTTGGATTAGAGGTAGCCATGGATCTGTCATTGGCATCGCTTGATAGTGATATAAGCTTCATAAACTAGAGTTAAAAGTTGATGTTCAGATTATTGAGCTATCTACTAGCCCTTATTATATTCTTTGAGACTAGATGGTGATGTGCCCATTTACTTCCTTATGTCTTTCGCTGATTGGTAGAGTTTATTGATTGAATGAATATGATGAGGCCATATGGTTCATTTGGGGACTAGTAATAGTCTCTCGGTGCCGACCATGTCTTTGGTACTCTCCGGGGCATGATAAATTTATTATCAGAGCACAAAGTTCAAGTATCTTAGGGAGTCTATAAAGCTGTGTCTAGTAGAGCCCTTATCATTGATATGAAAAGCTCCACATCCATAACAGGGACGTTATAGGACATTTACGAATTATTTTAGTCTATGAAGCCATGTCAAGTAGAGTCCTTATCAATGATGTGAAGAGCTCCACATCTATGACAGGGAGGCTATAGGACATTTAGGAACTATTTCACTTCTTTCATGTTCAAAATCATGCGATAGAGTTATGCTCTATGAAAGGTTCTCTTCTAATTGATGCTTTGCCTGTTACAGAATTATGATCGTGCCTCTCAGAAAAGCCGTCAGAGGTAGAAGATGTCCCGCTAGGAGAAATATTAACCCACTTGAGCCGAAAGGACATGAGGAGCCTGTAGATCCAGCTGTCCCTATTGAGAAGCCCCCACAAGATGAGGTCTCCAATGATGAACTTCACCAGGCTATTCAAACATTAGCCTAGACTATCACAACATATGCTGCAAGGCAAGGAGTGGGTCGACAGGATACACATAACGCATCTACAGTCTAGGAATTCTTGAGGATGAATTTGCTTAAGTTCACAGGATCTGCACATACTAAAGATCCTAAGAACTATGTGGAGGAACTTTAGAAAGTGTTCCAAGTAATGCATGTGGCTGATACTGACAGAGTTGAATTAGCTGCTTACCAACTCAAGGATGTGGGCAGACTATGGTTCGACCAATGGAAGGGTAGAGGAAAGGATGCCCTATTGCTAACTTGTGTTGTATTTGAGGAAGCTTTCTTGGGGTGTTTCTTCCCAAGAGAACGAAGAGAGGCCAAGGTAAGAGAGTTCTTGAATCTGAAATAGGGCTCTATGACTATGCAAGAGTATGGGTTGAAGTTCACATAGCTATCTGGCTATGCTCATGATATTGTTGCTAATATGAGGGGGAAAATAGGGAAGTATGTTGATGGGCTGAATAGAGGGTCAAAGAGAGGTGGGAGGGGACCAATGCTTGTGAGCGATATGGACATTGGGAGATTAATGACCTTTATGCAACAAGATGATGAGGAAAGACAACATGGAAAAGAGGAGTTTAGAATTAAGAAGGCTAAGACATCCAGCCATGAGGTTGGAAAGAAAGGGAATGGTAATAGGTTTCAGATGAAGCCAACACCCTCCTTTGCTAGTGCACTTGCACCCTGAATTAGGAATGATCAAAGGTCCCATAATGTTGGAGCCCATGGATCTCAGTCACAAGAAAGTGTGGCTCAAGGTTCACAAGGTAAATGACCATATGGTAAGTATGGTAAAATGCACTTCGGAAGATGTCGTTAGGGGAATGATGTCTGCAACAAGTGTGGCTAAGCGAGTCACTATTAGAGAGAGTGTTCAAAGTAGGCTAACCAGGCTAAATCTTCTGCAACAGCCTCGCCAGCTAGAGGAAACCAGAGAGGTACTACATCAGGCGTAAGCAAAGCTACAAACCATTTGTACGCCATGGGTAGTCATCATGATCAGGAGAACTCCCTAGATATAGTAATGGGTATGATTCGAGTCGTTTCTCTTGATTATTTTGTTTTGATAGACCCAGATGTATAATCAGAGAGCCAAAATGTTGGACCAAAAACTAAAGACCAAGACTACGAGATGAAGATACGAGTCGTAGCCCAAGCAATGACTTGTACCTAATATCGACATTCTTTATCATTCGAGAAAAGCCAATGTGATGGAAGATATGCTTATGAACAACTCATCTTCAGCCCAAGCAATGACTTGTACCAGTGGGTTGTACCAGTTGAGTCCAAGATGCCAAAAACCTGATACGAGACCCCGATTATAACCTTTAGGTCACCCTACGAGTCGTATCTGTCAGGCGTACCAGCTGCCAGCTGTCTTTTCTACATAATTTTTAGGGTTTATTCATACACACTTAAATACTTTAAGCTAGGTTTTCATTTCATACGAGATGTATAGGAGATATACATCAGACATCTTGTAGACTTAGAAAATTGCTCTTGAATATTCTCTCAAGAATATCCTAGGGTTTCACTTTAGTTTATTTTATTCTTTTGGAAAACCCGTTTTGGGGATTGTAAATCTTGTGCTATACACTTTGGATATCTATCAAGCTTGTGGGTTTGCAACTTGTGGTGTCTTCAGTTTTCATTGTGTTGGTAAAACTCTCAACTATGTCTATTATTTGCATTTTTTTGTGTTTTACCTTAGCCATGAGTAGCTAAGCACCCACAACTTGGGGTTGTGGGAACCATTGGTAGTTAACTTGAGATGACCTAGGTTTCTTGTATTTCTATGATTGGGGTTTTTCATGTATTATCTATTTCCCTTCATTATTATTAATGTTTGGTGGTGGCCAACATTAAACCCCGCCTACTATCATGATTCCAATCAAGGTGGTAATGAAGAGGAAGAGGGAAGTAGATGACAGAATTCGATTGATGTGTACTCATCTAATCAACCAAGCCTGACCAAGGGTAGGTTGACTGGCACAATAGGTAATGGTTAGTTGGCCCTCCATGGTTGCCGACCAAGCGCCATGGTGAAATTCAACCTTCACCTTCACAAGAGGGATGGAAGATCCTAAGTTACTGTCCTATATGCAAATCATCAATTTTAGTTATATTATCTAGGGTAATTGAGTCGACGAACCATGGGGAACACAATTCCCAAGTTGTCCCCAAAATTTAGTGGTTTCTCACGTTATAGTTAGTGCTTATTTTATTGTGTTTTTGAATCACAAAGCCCCCCTATTTAGAGATTTTAGTTATTGATGCTTGAAATGATTAGTAGTGAAGTCTTGTAGTCAAGCCCTATATTCCCTGTGGATTTAACCCTAACCTTCGGTTAGTTTAATTACTAACAACGACCACTTTCTTATTGGAGCATGAACATCAGATGTTATCAAAAATTATGGTGCAGTTGCCGGGGAATACAACTAGGTTTTGATTTGATTTTATTATTAGATAGTTTTAGTGTTGATTTCTGAACTCTCCTGTATTTTACTTTTTCTGATTTTTTTTATTAGTTGATTTTAGGTGTAGGTTGGCTAGCACTATGACTAAACAAAAGTTTTACATTGCAAATGACTTGTTGGAAACTTTGCAGAGGAATGCTCTATTTTATGGGCAAGAGTCTGAAGATCCCTTAATCCATCTACAAAATGTCACTCAAACATTGAGGGGGGTCCTTAGGAAAAGACATCTTGCTTAGGAGGCCATGGCTCTTCAAGTTTTCCCCATGACCCTCTGGAGTGAAGCTGCAGACTGGTGGTCAATTCTCCCACACGATGTTTGCTCTAACAGGGGGGAAGTACTGAGAGTCTTCCTTATAAACTTCTAGGAGTCCAATAAGCAAAAGCTATAGAAAAACACCTGTAATTTCAAAAGAATGCTAGGGAAACATTTGGTAGTGGCTTGAGAAAGGTACAAGCAATGCTTGGCAACAAATCAGAACCATAGTCTGACTGATGATGAATTGGCGGCTAGCTTCTACTGAGCAATAACCTCAGAGCAACAAGTGTATGCTGACGCATTAGGGTTCTGTTGGGAGTTCATAAGATGACTATTTTATGTGATCACTGAGAGTATGGACAAGCTATCTGCAGTTACCAAAGTCTACCAACCCCTTCAAAAGCAAGCCAGACCATCTACTAGTGTATCTACGGGAGCCTCAAGTAAACCCAAAAACAAAAATATTGCACATTGGACGAGGCTACCATACTAGCTTTGTATCACTGATAAACTAACCCTGATTGAGCATATGGTTAAACAAGTACTGATCAATGTGAGTAGAAAAGATGACATTGTCTGGGAGATAAAGTTTGATGTCCTCAAATGTAACTACAAAATGGAACAACAAACTATATCAATGCAAAGGCTTGGTGATAGGATGGAGCAGTTCGCTGAGAAGCTTGAGCAAAAGAGGATTGCACGAAGCAATAATGAGACCCGTGGAGAAGTCTAATTATCTATGATGATAAAGTTGAGCCATGACGTTAAACAAGTCTCTTCTTGGGAGGTAACCCAAGCATCTTTTGTGTGTTAGTTTATTTTGAGAAATTTTATCGTATTTAACTTATTTGTTGGTGATTTAATATTGTGTTATGATTGTTGAGACTTTGAACCAGTTCTATCAATTGGCATTTTGGTGTATTTTAATTTATAGGTTACAGTAACAAACCAAGAACTGAAGAATGAAAAAATTATGCTTGGATGTAGCTTCTACAAGCAGGCCTATGAGTCGTAGTGAATGAACAACTCATCTTCATGACTCATAGAGGGAAACAGTGAGTAGCAGAAGCTGGCACACACACTATAAGCCAACCTAATAATTTGTAAGGTCCCTTATGAGTCGTAAGTAGGGTTCGTAGTGCTCAGGTATAAAATCATAATTTTCCTAAGTGTTTGGCTCTGATACGAGATCGGGACCTATGAGTCGTATGACTTCATATGACTCATAGTCGGGGTCAAGTAAGACCAATCTGCAGAATTTAAAAGGGCGAATCATTTTGACTATTAAGAGACTAATGTCTCTTGACTCTTCATGCCCCTTCATCAAGTGTCCCCTTCATTTATAACTCCCCCCATCATTCCCTTTCACTATTTCATTCATCTTTACATCTTTCACCCACTAAAATTCCCTAGCAAGTGAATTGTGCACCAAGAACTCTTCCGAGGTTTTTCTTCTTTTCGTAATACATTCACACATTTATATGGTAAGTTCTCATGGTGAAATTCGGTTTGTCTTTGAAAAATCCTTGTCTTGTGGATGATTGAATGAAGGCCTCAGGATCATGATTAGCATAACCATATAAAAGTGCCTATGATAATAAGAAGAATATGGTATACAATTTCTTGTCTTTGTAAAAGGTTGAGTCTTGATTTCTATCCTTGTTTGGTGATTTTAATATCTAATATTATGACCATGTGCTTTTGTTACAAATTCTATGGATCATTATGAAGATCACGTAGGACTGAAATTATTGGTTTGAGGGGCGTTGTAGTTTTATTTTCAATGTGTGCTAATGTTGATAATCTTAGAGGAACTTCGAACTGTTAAGGAAAAATTCATGCTTAGTTTTGATACGTTTGGTAATGAAGGGTACTTATGTTTACTATTGTATCACCTATGCCTTTGTGTTTGTAACCTCTGCTGTTTTCTTGATTTGTTGTAGGTCTTTTGTGGAAAGGTTAGAGACACTCGACGGGCTCTCTATTTTCTGCTATGTGGACCCACTATGAGTCGTAGGTCTCTCTACAAGTCATAGTGGCCCTTCGTAGAAACCAACAGTAATCTGTGGTGCCTTAACCTTTTCCATATAAGATTCGCCTACGACTTAAAGCACCTGTTATGAGTCGTAATGGTGGTCTCGTGGTACATATCTAAATTCTCAAAATGTCTCTGGAATGAGCTACAAGTCAAGACTATGACTTGTAAGCCCACCTATGAGTCGTTTCTGTACCTCGTATCTGTAGCCCTACACTTAGTTCAGTTTGCTTTTACGTAAGTAATCTTAATATTCTTGTTTGATTGCTTCATTTGTTACTTACAAAACATCACGGGACTCATGCTTTAACATGTTGATAATTTTTAAAAGATAATGTCTCCAAGAGGTCAAAAAGGTGTTACCTCTGTTTTAGGTCATCGCCTAAGGAATGAGTCCTCTGATAAGGAGAAATCAATTGAAGAGATGAATCTTGTGCTCTGAGGAGGAGTAATCACAAGTGCTGGGGAAGTACGCCCCTTAACTGGTTTGAGAATTCTATGCCTCTTACTATGCTACTGTACATGGCAACCTTCCGACGTTCATGAAGCCTATTGATACACCATTGTTGAGTGAGGTCATGGTAAGGGGTAAGGTTGTCGACATCCCAGCAATAACTATTCAAAGGGTGCAATTCAAACCTAATTACAGAGCTCCACACTCCACAGCAGAATATGATCATAGAATGGTAGTCATGAGGAAAATAGTTAATCAGAATGATGTCAGGCTGAGAACAGAGTTATTGAGGTGGATAGCGGGCCAAATTTTTGAGGAAGATGTTGAGTCGATATGGGTTACAAACCATGCCAAGTATATTCTGAAGGCACATCTCTCATTTAGGGAAAAATTTTGGTGGTTTATTATTCGATGGCGCATCAGGCCCACATTCACAGATAATATGATCACATTAGAGAGAGTTGTGTTGTTGGTGAGCATCTTCATAGGGTATGACATTAATTGGGCTCACGTTATGGCAGAACAGATCCATGAGTTAGCAGTCCGCACTCAGCAAGCATTACCATTCCCCATTCTGATTCATAGATTATGAAAGGAAGCTGGTGTGCGGGTTTTTCTCCACTTAGACCCTCATGTAGAGGCTTTGCGTACGATGGACCCCAGCCTGATCAAGGCTAATGAAAACCCAATAACCCTATAGAGAGCTATTTCTCCAGCTATCCCAGAGCCATTCCCTGTAGAGCCTCAGATTCCAGGTTCACCTCCAGCTACTACCGGTACTACTTCGACTACTGCAGAGCTTATACTAATAGATGAGATTGAATCTACACCATCCTCCAACACTCCAGCACCAACAACATGTATTTTACAGGTTGACCTTCTTTTCTTTGTTGTTGCATTTCAGGCCTTATTATGTAGGGTGGCTATAGTAGAGGGTAGACTACGTGAGTTGTCAACACAGGTCCGACCATTGATTGATCAGATAGTTTGGGACACCGAGGAGAGGATGAAGACATTTACCCTAGACTTAGTTAATGAAAGAGTCTGAGCGATGGATACCTGGATTGATACATTTGAGACTAGAGTCCACAGAAGGCCTGAGGGAGCTAGGCCTGCTGACGCTAGTGCGGTTACTGAGGAGTGGGCCAAGTTTAAGGCCGACTTATTATAGATGTTGGCAGCCCCTATTCCAGCCCCAGAGGTAGCATCGGTAGGTGATGAGGCATTTGATTGACTCATCCACCATCTAGACACCCGTGGGAAGAGGCCCCTCAAGCACGATGATCCTGAACCAAACCCTAAAAAGGTCGAGACCTGAGGAGGAGCACGTTCTGAGAAAGATTTATCATCCAAAAAGAGGAAAAAATTGAGTCTTTGTCTAAAGAAATGCATCTAGAAAGGGCCATAAATCAATAGTTCAAACCACACTCAAAGGTAGGGTATTTCCCATTTTTATAGGAACTTATGCCAGAGGAGGTGGTGCAGGAGTCATTATTGTTGGCAGCTATTAAGAGAGATCGGGAGCAACACATCCCACATGGAGAAGGTAGTTCTCAGATTGCTGAGGAGGAGTTGATACCCCAGGACCCTGGAGATTAGCTCGAGACTAGTGCTTGAGCACCATGATGTTTGACCTTTTTGACCCCAATTCTTATTTTGCTTTATGGATAATTTGTCTTTGTGTTAGAAAATATTATTTTTCTGTTGGTTTTTGGATATTTTGTTGGATAATGTTCTTATGTTGGGTTTTGGATATTAATTTTGTTAATAGTTAGTTTTTAATATCTATATATCTATGTTATGTTTTCATTTTCTTGTCTTAAGTTTGTGTTTTTATTTGAGGACAAAGTAGCATATTTTGGTGGGGTGGTGGAAGTTATGGATTAAGGTGAAGTCTGAGTAGCCTCAAGTCCATAACTTCCCTTATTCTTTATCCCAAGGTTTTCTTTCCGTGTTTCTTTTTCCTTGTGGATGTTTAATTTTCTATTGAACCGACATGTTTTAGGAAGTGTAGATAATGTGTAAATGCATAGTAATGTTATCTTTTGGCATATATATAGTTCTTAACTATTCTTTAAGTTTTTGGTACAAATTAGGTACCCTAAAAAATTTTGGATTGTAGTTGTTGATGCATTCATACATTTTTTAGTATCTGGCAATGTTTGATCTGATATTCTGAAGGTAAACGGAGACTGAAAGCATGACCTGTGAGTCTATACTTGATTGTGGATGCAATTGTCATGTGTGTTGTGAGCTTACATTGCTGCATTCATGCATCTTGTATGGACCCAGAACTTGCCTTGTCACTCTAAAATTTATTTGGTGATTGCCTTGTTACTCTAAAATTGGTTTGGTAATGTGGTGGATATGGAAAGGATCTTAGACCTTTGTTAGTTGAGCAAAACCACTTTTGGCCTAAATGACCCACTAAAGTTGGTGGCCCTGGTTTGAGGCATAGATATTGTGTACTTCACCTGAGGCTACAAGCCTAAGTTGAGAGTGGCCCTTATTGTGGTAAAGTAATAATAATAAGGTGGTTAGTGGGGAAATCAAGAAAGAAATGAAAAAGCATGAACTAGGTAAAGAAAAATAAAAGTGCCTTGAATTGAGAAAAAGTAGCAAAAATGAGTTTAAAATCGAGGTACAACTGAAAAGGAGAAAGAAAGCACTCGAGAAAAGTTCAAAACAGGAGAATAAGGGTGGATTGATTAAAAATAAGGGTTGGATTATGAAAGCAAAAAGTGTTGGTAAACTAGGTTCAAGGATAGCTTTTAGTCACTACTTGCCCAAAATACCATACAAAAGCCCCCTGAACCTATTTTACAAGCCTATAAGTCCTAAAGTGATCCAAATCCACCTTGTCACCAAGCCAAAAGATGAGTATAGGGGCAAGCTTATGGTGTTAGTCATTGTGCATGAATTTCATTTTTAAGAGTGAGAATGTTTCCTCAGTCCCTGAATTCTGAATGTTTTTGAGTGAGTTTAAGGGACTTCTTTCTAGTAAGGGAATTTACACTACTTGAGTAGCATATAACTAAACCAGTGATTGTGGACGATTGATGCTCCTTAGGTTATCATAGTTGGATTGCTAGATATGTCATTGTGTTCTTGTTTTGCTTAACAACTTTGAAATCCTATTTTAAAAATGGTAGTGGGGTACCTAAATCAGAGGAGTTGATGTATATGCCATTAGTATAGCTGTTATGTATTTCTCTTTGTCTGCATAGGTCCAGTCGTCGCTTGAGGACAAGCAACAATTCTAAGTTGAGGGTGTTGATATGCTATCAAAATACAACACATTTGATTCCTAAAACAAGGGATTTTGTGAGTTCTTAATGTGACTTTTTATGGTTTTATGTGTTTTTGTATTTTTCTTGCAGAAAAGTTAGGTTGGCATGATTTTGAAGAAAAGTTGCAGATTTTGCTAAAGCTTACGACATATGAGCACACTTACGAGTTGTATCCCAAGCTACGAGTCATAGGGTATGTTGTAGCAAGAATCAATGACCAAAAAATGAGAAATCTGCTAAGTAGAGGTCACCCATACGAGGCCATCCTATGAGTCGTAAGACACACTACGACTCGTGTTGGTGACTCCTAGCAAGAATCAGCGAGCCAAAATATTGGACCAAAATTGAAGGCCAAGACTATGAGATGAACATACAAGTCATAGCCCATCCAATAACTCATACCAATGGGTTGTACTAGTTGAGTCTAAGATGCCAAGAACCTGATACGAAACCCTAATTATGACTCGTAGGTCACCTTACGAGTCATATCTGCAAGGCATATTAGCTGTCAACTTTCTTTTTTACATAATTCTTAGGGTTTATTTGTACACACTATAAATACTTTAAGTTAGATTTTTATTTCATACGAGACATATAGGAGATATAGATCAGACATCTTGTAGACTTAGAAAATTGCTCTTAAATATTCTCTTAAGAATATCCTAGGGTTTCACTTTAGTTTATTTTATTCTCTTGGAAAACCCATTTTGGGGATTGAAAATCTTGTGCTATAAATGGATATCTATCAAGCTTGTGGGTTTTTAACTTGTGGTATCTTCAGTTTTCATTGTGTTGGTAAAACTCTCAACTATGCCTATTTTTGCATTTTTGTGTGTTTTGCCTTAGCCATGAGTAGCTAACCACCCACAACTTGGGGTTGTGGGAACCATAGGTAGTTGACTTGAGATAACCTAGGTTTCATGCATTTCTATGATTGGGGATTTGCATGTATTATCTATTTTTCTTCATTATTATTGTTGTTTGGTGGTGGCCAACACCAAACCCTTCCCGACCAAGGTAGTGATGAATAGGAAAAACGAAGTAGATGACAGAATTCGATTGATGTGTCCTCGTCTAATCAACCAAGCCTGACCAAGGGTAGGTTGACTGGGACAATAGGTATCGGTTAGTGGGCACGCTATGGTTACCGACCAAGCGCTATGGTTAAATTCGAGCTTCACCTTTACAAGAGGGCTGGAAGAATCGAAGTTACCATCCTACATGGAAATCACCAATTGTAGTTATGTTATCTAGGATAATCGAGTCGACGAACCATGGGAAACATAATTCCCAAGTTGTCCCCAAAATTGAGTGTTTTTTCGTGTTATGGTTAGTGTTTATTTTATTGTGTTTTTGAATCATAACCCCCACCCCATTTAGAGATTTTAATTATTGATGCTTGAAATGATTAGTAGTGAAGCCTTGTAGTGAAGCCTTGTATTCCCTGTGGATTTGACCCTAATCTTCGGTTAGGTCAATTGTTGACATGAGCACTTTCTTATTGGAGCGTGAACATCATATATTATCAGACCCTGGTGCCACATTGTCATTTGTAACTCCCTATGTGGCTAATAGATTTGATAGAATCCCTGAGAGTCTCCTTGAATACTCCATTGGGTGAGTCTATTCGAGTGGAGATAATCTATAGAGCTTGTGTAGTGTCCATCCATCATAGGGATACTCTTGTTGATTTGGTTGAGTTAGAGATGATCGATTTTCATGAAATCCTTGGCATTGAATAGTTTCATGCCTGTTATGCCTCCATTGATTATAGAGCCCGAACCATCAAGTTCCAATTCCTCAATGAATAGGTTCTAGAGTGGAAGGGTGATCCTGTTGCACCTAAGGGAAAGTTTATTTCATATTTTTGGGCTAGAAAACTAATTTTCAAAGGTTGTATCTACCACCTTGTGAGAGTTAAATCCAATAATGTTGAGTCTTGTACTCTTGAGTCAGTCCTGATTGTGAATGAGTTTCCTGAAGTATTTCTTGAGGATCTACCTAAATTCCTCCTAATAGGGAGATTGACTTTAGGATTGATGTTCTTTCCGATACCCAGCCTATCTAAATTCCACCTTATAGGATGGCCCCCGCTGAGTTGAAAGAGTTGAATGAAAAATTGAAAGATTTGTTAGAGAAGGGTTTTATAAGGCCAAGCATTTCTCTTTGGGGTGTCTCCGTCCTATTCGTACAAAAGAAAGATGTGTCTTTCAGAATGTGTATCAACTACATACAACTGAACAAGGCCTCCAAAAAGAATAAATACCATCTTCCAAGGATAGATAATCTGTTTGACCAACTTCAGGGTGCCTTTTGTTTCTCAAAGATAGACCTCAGATCTGGCTACTATCAGTTGAAAGTGAGGGAACATGATATTCTAAAGACAACCTTTAGGACTAGATATAGCCCTTTTGAGTTCTTAGTCATGTTTTTTAGGGTGACGAACGCACCTGCAACCTTCATGGACTTGATAAAAAGAGTATTCAGATAATATCTTGATATGTTTTTGATTGTCTTCGTCGACGACATTTTGGTGTATTCAAGAGATGAGGAGGAACATGCTAATCACCTCAGAGTTATCCTCCAAACACTTAAGGACCATGAGTTTTATGCAAAATTCTCAAAATATGAATTTTAGCTTAAATTAGTGTCCTTCCTAGGCCATGTTGTCTCCTGTGATGGTATTTGAGTAGATGCCCAAAAGATTGAAGCAGTTAAGAACTAGCCCAGACCAACCTCTCCGACTAACATAAGAAGTTTCTTGGGGTTGGCAGGCTACTATCGCAGATTTGATGATGGATTTTCTTCCCTATCCATACTATTGACTAAATTGACTTAGAAAAAGGTCAAGTTTCAATGGTTTCGATGAGTATGAGAAAAGTTTTCAAGAGTTGAAGACTAGACTAACTACTGTATCAGTTTTAACCTTGCCCGATGGGACAGAGGATTTTATAATCTATTGTGATGCTTTTAGAGTTGGATTGGGATGTGTGCTGATGCAAAGAGGGAAAGTGATAGCCTATGCTTCTAAACAACTTAAGGTTCATGAGCGAAACAATCTGACCTATGATCTTGAGTTGGTAGCAGTGGTATTTGCACTTAAAATCTGGCCCCACTACTTGTATAGAGTGTGTGTGGATATGTTCACTGACCACAAGAGCTTGTAGTATGTCTTCAGTCAGAAAGAGTTCAACCTATGACAAAGGAGATGGTTGGAGTTGCTCAAGGATTATGAAATGAGCATTCTTTGCCATCCAGGTTAAGCTAACATCATTGTTGATGCTCTTACCAGGTTATTAATGGGTAGCACAACCCATATTGAGGAAGGAAAGAGGGAGCTAGCTAAAGAAGTGCATCGATTGGTTGATTGGGAGTACAACTTGAGAAAAATGATGAGGGAGAAGGGAATGTTCAGATTAGGTCACGCATATATTGGCTCAATTGGGAGTTCAACTCGAGGAGAATGACGAGGGAGGAGTCAATGTCCAGAGTGGATCTATATTATCCCTAATGGCAGAGGTGAAAGAGAAGCAAGATCGAGATCCTATCATACTTCAATTAAAGGAGGTTGTCCACAAACATAAATTGGTGGTCTTCTCCAAAAGGAGAGGTGGAATGTTGAGATACTAGAATAGATTGTGCATACCAGATGTTGATGGTGTTTGAGATAGGATTATGGCTGAAGCCCATAGTTCTACACATTCCATTTATCCTAGCTCTACCAAGATGTACCACGACTTGAGAGAAGTCTACTTGTGGAGTGGAATGAAGAGGGATATTGTTAAGTTTTTTTTTTAAAGTGCCCGAATTGCTAGCAAGTCATAGTTGAGCATCAAAGACCATGTGGGTTGGCTCAGAACTTTGAGATTCCTGAATGGCAGTAGGAGATGATCAATATGGACTTCATTACTAGTCTACTGAGCTCTCGAAATCAACATGATTTGATTTGGGTGATTGTGGATAGTATGACCAAATTAGCCTACTTCTTAGCAGTTAAGACAACCAACACAATGGAGGAGTATGCCAAGTTGTACATCGAGGAGATTATGAGGTTGAATGTAGTTCCCTTGTCCAACGTCGGATAGAGGAACTCAATTCACCTCCTAATTTTGGAGATCTTTCTAGAAAGGATTTGGTACTAAGGTAAATCTGAGTATAACCCTTTATCCACAATGAGATGGTCCGACAAAGGGTACGATTCAGATGTTAGAGGATATGTTGAGAGCCTATGTTCTTGATTCCAAGGGAAATTGGGATAATCACCTACCATTGATTGAGTTTGGATATAACTATAGTTATCATGTGAGCATTCAAATGGTTCGTTATGAAACTTTGTATGGGAGGAGATGTAGATCACCAATTGGGTGGTTTGAGGTTGGAAAAGCAGAGTTGATTGGGCTTGACCTTGTCCATCAGTCAATGGAGAAGGTTAAGGTCATTAAAGAGAGGTTGAAGATTGCACAAAGTCGCCAGAAATCCTATACCAATGTGAAGAGAAAAGACTTAGAGTTTGAGGTAAATGATTGGGTATACTTAAAAGTGTCACCTATGAAGGGTCTCATAAGATTTAGGAAGAAAGGGAAATTGAGTCCTCATTATATTTGTCCCTACCAGATTGTGAAGAGGATTGGGAAGGTTGCTTACATTGGAGTTGTCTTCTAAGTTAGATGCAATCGACTCTGTGTTCCACACTTCAATGTTGAAGAAGTGCTTGGGAGATCCTGCCTTGGCAATCCCTATGAAGAGTATTGGGGTGAAGGACAGCTTGTCCTACGAAGATATTTCGATCCAAATCCTTGATCGATAGGTTCACAAATTGAGAACCAAAGAGATCACCTTAGTCAAAGTCTTACGGAGAAATTAATTTATTGAAAAAGCCACATGGGGAGCTGAGGAAAAGATGAGAGCTAACTATCCGCACCTATTCGTGCCTAACGATAAGAATGTTAAAGGTAAGTTCCTTACCTTTGACTTAAATTGATTGATCTATTCTTAAGTTGGTTTGTCTATTCTTGAGTCTGAGTAGAGTTGATTGAGATTGATGAGGAGTCGAGAGTTTGATTGATAGATGTGACTGTAAAGATGAGTCCTGAGTCTATTCGTGCCTAGATATCCACCTTTACTCATCATTCGAGGACGAATGATCACAAGGAGGAGATGATGTAACACCCGATAAAATTATCAAAATACCACTAGAGGAGAGGTATGCACGTAACACATCTTTCCATGCTCCCTTTGCAAATCCGAGAATGCAATCAGCATGAAAAATTGAGTGAAAAAATATTCTCGGTCAATTTTTAGAATGATCAGATCAA
>DF367105.1:21340-32168 GCA_000787875.1 Solanum virginianum | reverse complement strand
TGATGCTTCAGGGGTTGGTTTAGGGTGTGTACTAACTCAGCACGGTAGAGTAAGTGCTTATGCATCTAAACAGCTCCGGCCATATGAGAAAAACTATCCCACGCATGATCTTGAGCTAGCAGCGGTTGTATTTGCATTGAAAATATGGCGCCACTATTTGCATGGGTTCTCTTGGCTATCTATACTGACCATAAGAGTTTGCAGTACACTTTTAAGCAGAAAGACCTAAACTTGAGGCAGAGGAGGTTGTTAGAACTAATTAAAGATTATGGAGATTCAAGAGGCCCGGGCAGATTAATTCTAGAAGCATTTCTTGACCATTATTTGCCTATGGAGATTCAAGAGGCCCGAGCAGATTAATTCTTAAACCTCCACCAGGGGAATATGAGTGTGAGAGAGTATAGCCTTCAATTTAATTCCCTGTCCAGGTATGCTCTTAATATGGTTACTACTATGGCAGATAGAGTTCATCGGTATATGGATAGATTGGAAACGTATCTAGTTAGAGACTGTACTATTGCTTCCTTGAATAAAGACATGAATATAGCGAGAATGCAAGCCTTTGCATAGAAACTGGAGAATCAGAGGCATAGAGTTAGAAAGGGCATAATCCAAGAAGGCCAGGTCTACAGGGCAGTTTACACTGTCCCAAGGTGAGCTTAGGCCTTAATTTTCTAACAAGCCGCCTAAGCCATCATCATCCTACTCTGCAGCCAATGCTCCACCACAACTTCAGAGGTTTGGGAGAAATCAGTTTGGTCCTCGAAGTGAAGGGCAAGGCGCCCGGACAGTGGGGTATTTAGCAGGCCAGCAAATAACCCCTATGCAGCCTTGTAGATATTATGGACGAAGTCATTCAGGTGTATGCCATATTGGGACAAACGTTTGTTATTGGTGTGGTGCACCAGGGCATATGATAAGAGATTGCCTGAGGAGGCGTATGGGTGATGGAGTACAATCCACTGGGTCAGCTGTTGCATTATCATCGTTAGTTCCTCCATTAGGTAGGGGTCAAAAAGCACTTACGGGTCGTGGTAGAGGTGTTATAGGGGTAGCTAGCTCTAGCCATGTCCAGAATTGCACGTATACACTGGGGACTCGACAAAATTTGGAAGCTTCACCTAATGTGGTCACAGGTACATTGTCCATCTTTTCACATAATGTGTATGCATTAATTGACCCTGGTTCTACACTATCATACATTACCCCACTAGTTACTGGGTAGCTTAAGAGGGCACCCAAATTATTGAACAAACCATTTGAAGTATCCATGCCAATCGGTGAATCTATAATGGCTAGAAGGGTTTATTGTGACTGTGTAGTAACTGTTTGTGATCGTGACACTTTGGCTGACCTTATTGAGCTAGAAATGGTGGCATTTGATGTTTTAATAGGTATGGATTGGTTAGCATCTTGTTATGCCACCTTGGATTGCCGAACTAAGAGAGTGTACTTCCTTTACTTCCAGGCACTCAACCTATTTCTATTCCTCCATATAGAATGGCCTCGCAGAATTGTGTAGGTTAAAAGAGCAGTTAAAAGACTTATTGGAAAAGAGTTTTAACCTAGTGTGTCCCCTTGGGGTGCACCAGTGTTATTTGTACGTAAAAAGGATGGGACCTTGAGAATATGTATCAACTATCTGCAATTGAATAGGGGGACAGTTAAAAATAAATACCCCCTCCCTAGGATTGATGATTTATTTGATCAGTTGCAGGGTGCCAGATGCTTTTCAAAAATTGATTTGAGATCAGGTTATCACGAAGTAAGGGTGAAGGAGGAAGATATACCTAAGACTACTTTTAGAACATGCTATGGTCACTTTGAATTTCTTGTTAGGTCATTTGGGCTAACGAATACACCAGCAGTTTTTATGGATTTGATGAATAGGGTGTTCAAGCCATTCTTGGATGTGTTCGTGATAGTATTTATAGATGACATTTTGGTATATTCAGGATTATAAGAGGACCACGCAAATCACTTACGACAAGTGTTACAGGTTCTTTGTGATAGGCAGTTCTATGCTAAATTTTCTAAATGTGAATTTTGGCTAAACGCAGTGGCATTCTTGGGACATATTGTATCTCATGAGTGAGTAAGGCTTGATTCACAAAAGATAGAGACTATAAAAGATTGGCCAAGGCCAACGACACCCACCAAAGTTTGGAGCTTCCTAGGGTTGGTAGGTTATTATAGAATATTTGTTAAAGGTTTTTCTTCTATTTCTGCACCTCTAACAAAGTTGACATATAGGGCAACCAAGTTTCAATGGAATGATGCATTTGAAAGAAATTTTTGTGAGATGAAAAATAAACTAACTTCTGCACCCATGCTAGTACTTCCAGAAGGCATCGAGGGGTATACAGTGTATTGTGATGCTTCAGGAGTTAGCTTAGGGTATGTACGGACACAAAATGGTAGAGTAATTGCTTATGCTTCTAGACAGCTACGACCATATGGGAAGAACTATCCAACACATGATCTTGAGTTAGCAGCTGTTATGTTTGCTTTGAAAATATGGCACCACTATTTGTATGGAGTTCACATTGACATATATACTGACCATAAGAGTTTGCAATACATTTTCAAGCAGAAGGACCTAAATTTAAGGCAGGGGAGGAGGTTAGAGCTAATAAAGGATTATGACATTGATATACTTTACCACCCGGGGAAGGCAAATGTGGTGGCAGATGGTCTGAGTCGTAAGGCGGTTATGAATACTGGTGACCACGCCATGGTGAGTCAAGGAGTGGTTAAGGATCTACGACAACTAGCTAGTTTGGGGGTTCGCCTTCTTAAAACCCCAAAGGAAAAGATTATTGTACAAAATGCAGCAACATCTTCATTGGTAATGGAGGTCAAAGAAAAATAGTTCGAGGATCCTATTCTACGATAGCTTAAGGAAAAGGTGAGTCAAGGTATGATATAGGGCTTTGATCTTAGCCAAAATGGAGTACTGTATTGCCGAAATAGATTATGTGTGCCTGATGTTAGTGGATTAAGAAAGAGGATAATGGAAGAAGCACATATTCCCTCCATCCATTCAGGATCAACCAAGATGTATCATAACCTGAAGGGAATGTTTTGGTCATGATCAATATAGATTTTGTTACCGGTTTGCCTCGCTCATTTCGGAAGTTTGTCTCCATATGGGTTATTGTTGATAGACCTACAAAGTCAGCCCACTTCTTGCCAATTAGAAGTGATTATACAACTGAAGAGTATGCCAAGCCTCAAAGAGATAGTTAAGCTACATGGAGTTCCAATCTCCATTATATCTGAATGAGGGCTCAATTCACTGCAAAATTTTGTAAGTCCTTCCAAAGGAGTTTACACAAGTGAACTTGAGTATAGCTTTCCATCCTCAAATAGACGGTCAAGCAGAATGCACCATTCAAACACTTGAAGATATGTTATGAGGTTGTGCATTGGACTTTAAAGGTAGCTGGGTAGACCATTTGCCACTTATTGAATTTTCATATAATAATAGCTACCACTCAAGTATCTAAATGTGAATTTTTCCTTAAATTCTTTTGTCGGCCAAGGGCATTTGGGTCATAACCCCTGCCCACTTATGCATGAAAACACCCATACTTAGCCATTTTTCAACTCTATATCACTCAAAACCCTGACAAAAACCTCTCCAAGACTTAACTAAATATCTCTTTCAAATTTCAAGGATTTCAAGCTTAACTTTGGAACTCAGGAAAACCCAAGTTTTTTGTTTGTGGGTTTCATCCATTGGGTCCTTTCACCCATGGAGCCCAATTTTCCTTTTTGTGAAAATTGTATGTTTTCATGTTGTATCTTCTATGAGTATCTCTTATTATGGATTATGATTATAAACTATGTTAGGGTTTTATTAAATATTTATTGAGTATGCATGTCTATCTATTTCAAGCTTATACCATAAATTGATTTTGTCTAGTAACACTATGCATGTTTTGAGTTATGAAACTATGATCTATTATGAGATTTGATGATGGATTTCAAGGTACCTTACATGAGGATTTTACTATATGTATGTGGGTTGATTTACATTGAGTTTTCTCATATTATTTCACTTTTGAATTGCATGGTTTTGAATAAGCATTATGAACCTACCAAGTGTTTGATAAAATGTCTTGACAAGGATTCTCAAGTTAATGATGATTTATTACATGGTTTATAAATCATGTGACTTTATGATGATTAAAGGTTTGCATGTATGCATTGAATTCATGAAAAGTATCTATGATGTTGCAAGTAGACCACACTTTGTTGGGTGGTGACATGCCTAATCACCTTGTTGAGGGAGTGACATGCCTCAATCACCTTATGGGGGGTAACATACCCAATCACCATGTTGAGGGGTGACATACCTCGTTCACCTTGTTGAGGGGTGACATGCCAAATCACCTTGTTGAGGGGTGAGTACCTCGATCACCTTTTTGGGGTGTGACATGCCTAATCACCTTATTGGGGGGTGACATGCCCAATCACCATGCTGAGGATTGAGTACCTCAATCACCTTACAAGGGGGTGACATGCCTAGGACTCCAAGTAGTAGTTCGCTTGGTCTACGTTGATTATGGTCTCTTACCACATGTGATATTTCTTATGAGTATATGATTTACAAGCATGTTTTACTATAAACATTGATCATGCATACCGTATTGATATTATACTTATCCATTGCTTATGATAATGCATTTTTACTATATTGGCTTATGTATTGTTACATTGCATCCTACATACTTAGTACATTAAACGTACTAACGTATTCTTTATGCCTACATGATGTTAATACAATGTAGGAACTGGAGCGCATCATAATCATCCTCCACGTGGCTAGTTTTGGTACTTCAAAAGATAAGCTTTAGTGAGTCCTCAAGTTCGAGGACACTATCTATGCTACTCTTGTTATTTGACCATTTTATTATGTTGAACTCTTGTTACTATGAGGGTGAGCTCGGAAAGTGTCTTGGCCCTTACTTCATTCCATGTTAGGGATAATTGATGTACTTATGCTATGAGCTTGACTCTTTTATGCTTTATAAATATCAAGACTTTCCTTAGTCTCGCTTCCCTTGTTTATATCTCTTGTGTTGTTTATTGTGCTTCTGTGACAAAGGATGTGTGAATGATATGCTAAGTGGCTTGTATGGGGTCCATTCAGGTTCCTATTCGCTGTGCCACTTCTAGGCCCTAGGCTTGGGTCGTGATAGGTGCCTTGAAATACATTACAAAAGTTCATGATAAAGCATAGCTTCATAGCTCAAAACATGTATAGTTTTAGTAAATATAATCAAATCATGGCGTAAGCTTGAAATAGATAGTCATGCATAATGAATCAATATTTCATAAAAATCCAACATGATTCATGATCATAATTCATAATAAGAGATACCCATATATAATACAACTTGAAAACATGCAATTTTCATGAAAAGGAAGATTGAGCTCCATGGGTAAAAAGACCTAATGGATGAAACCTGCATACCTCAAACCTGGGTTTTCTTGACATGAGTGATGACAACATCTGATGTTCATGCTTCCAATAAGAAAGCGATCGTCGTTAGGAATTAACCTAATCAAAGGTTAGCCACCCTCAACTTAGGCCTTTGGCCTCAATCAAGGTTCACATGTTCAACGTAGTAATTAACCTAATCAAAGGTTAGGGTCGAATCCACAGGGAATGCAGGGCTTGACTACAAGACTTCACTACTAATCATTTTAAGCACCAATAACTAAAATCTCTAAATGTGGGGAGGGAGGGGGGTTTGTGATTCAAAAACAAAATAAAACAAACACTAACTATAATTTGAGGAAGCACTCAATTTTGGGGACAACTTGGGAATTGTGTTCCCCATGGTTCATCGACTCAATTACCCTAGATAACATAACTACAATTGGTGATTTGCATGCAGGATGGGAACTTAGGTTCTTCTAGCCCTTTTGTAAAGGTGAAGGTCGAATTTCACCATGGCGCTTGGTCAGATATTTCCCTTTTCCTATTCATCACTACCTTAGTTGGGATCATGATAGTAGGCAGGGTTTGGTGTGGGTCACCACCTCGAATCCTATCATTTGCTTCCCTTCTCCTATTTATCACTACCTTGGTCGGGATCGTGATAGTAGCCAGGATTTGGTGTTGGCCACTACCAAACAACATTAATAACAAAGGGAAACAGATAATACATGCAAAACCCCAATCATAGAAATGCAATAAACCTAGGTTATCTCAAGTCAACTACCCATGGTTCCCACAACCCCATGTTTTGGGTGCTTAGCTACTCATGGCTAAGGAAAAACACACCAAAATGCACATAATAGACATAGTTGAGAGTTTTAGCAATATCAATGAAGAAAATAGGCACCACAAGTTGCAAAACCACAAGCTTTATTGATCAACAATGAGTACAAGGTATGGTTTGCAATCCCCTAAAATGGGTTTTCCAAGGGAACACAACAAACTACTCTACAAAACTAAGAAAAGATTCAAAATGTGATTGTAGAATGTCTACTGGTCGAACCCTCCTCTAAAAACCTAACTTAAACTATATATAGTATTTACAAAATAACCCTAGAATTAACACAGAAAAGACAGCTGGTAGCTGATAAGTCTCGCAGTTACGACTCGTAGGATGACCTACAAGTCGTAGTTGGGGTTCATATCAGATTCTTGGCATCTTGGACTAAAATGGTATGACCTATATGTATGAGTCATTGCTTGAGCTACGACGCATATGTTCCTCTTGTAGTCTTGGCCTTCAATTTTTTGGTCCAATATCTTGGCTCTTTGATTCTTGCTACGAGTTCAACTATATGAGTCGTAGAGAGGCTTACGACTAGTATGATGGCCTCGTAGAGGTGCTTCACTTAACAAATTTTTGAATTTTGGTCTCTGATTCTTGCTACGTCACCACCCTATGACTCGTAGGGGGACTCGTAAGGCCTATGCGGCAGCAAAATCTGCAATTTTTCTTCAAAATCATGCGAACCTAACTTTTATGCAAGATTAACACAAAAACACATCAAAACCATAAAAAGTCGCTTTAAAAGCTCACAAAATCCCTAGTTTTAGGCACCAAATGTGATGTATTTTGGAAGCATATCAATACCCTAAACTTAGAATTATTACTTGTCCTCTACCGACGAATTAATCTATGTAGAACAAGAGAAATACATAGCAGCTATACTAATGGCATATACAATAGCTCCTTTGATTCAGGTACCCAACTACTGTTTTCAAAACAAGATTGCAAAGTTAATAAACAAACAAGAACATAATGAGATACCTGGCTATCTAAATATGACAAGCCAAGGAGCATCAACCATGCACAATCACTGGTATAGTCATATGCTGCTCAAGTAGTACAAATGCCCTCACTAGAAAGAAGTCCCTCATACTCATCAAAAGCATTTAGAATTGAGGGACCGAGGAAGCATTCTCACTCTCACAATTGAAATTCAGTGCATATTGACTAACATCATAGGCTTGCGTCTATACTCATCTTCTGGTTTTGTGATAAAGTGGAGTTGGATCACTTGAGGACGTTTAGGCTTGTAACATAGGTTCATGGTGCTTTGGTATGGTATTTTAGGCAAGTAGTGAGTAAAAGCTATCCTTGAACCATGTTTACCAACACTTTTTTACTTTCATGATCCATCCCTTTTTAATCAATCCACTCTTATTCCCCTCTTTTGAACTTTTCTTGAGTGCTCTCTTTCTCTTTTTCAGTTGTACCTCGATTTCAGACTCATTTTTGCTATTTGTTTCTCAACTCAAGGTACTTTTCTTTTCTTTTTCTTCACTTAGTTCATACTTTTTCATTTTTTTCTTGATTTCCCAACTAACCATCTTATTATTATTACCTTACCACCATAAGGTCCACCCTCAACTTAGGCTTTTAGCCTCAGGTGAAGTACACAATATCTATGCCTCAAACCAGGGCCAACAACTGCAGCCACCCTCAACTTAGGCCTTTGGCCTCAATCAAGGTTCACATGTTCAACGATAGACCAGGGCCAACATTAACATATTTCATCAAACAAGGTTAAGCTAGCAAGGTATCAAGAAAGAATGAGTACATGGGGAGCTCATACATTTGGAACAAGGGATTCACTCGCTCACATAGTGGGTCATTTAGGCCAAAAGTGGTTTCACTCAAATAACAAAGGCCGAAGATCCTTTCCATATCCACCACATCACCAAACAAATTTTAGAGTAACAAGGCATGTTCTAGGTCCATAAGCTCACAACACACATGGCAATTGCATCCATAATCAAGTATAATAGACTCACAAGTCATGTTTTCAGTCTCAGCTTACCTTCATAATATCAGAACAAATATTGCCAGATACTTAAAAATGAATGAATGCATCGATAATCACAACCTCAAAAATTTTGAGGGTACCCAAGTTTTTATCAAACATTAAAAACACATCTAAAAATTATGTGTATGCCAATATATAGCACTATTATGAATTTACCTATTATCTACACTACTTAAACATGCCAGTTTAACAGAAAAGTAAACATCCACAAGGAAAAAGAAGCATGGTAAGAAAACATTGGGATCAAAAATAGGGGAAGTTATGGACTTGTGGCTACTCAGACTTCAGCTTAATCCATAACTTCCCACACCTCACCAAAATAGGATACTTTGTTCTTACAGTAGAGACAAGAACGAAAACAAACACGATAACATAGAATTGTATATATTCATCTATTAAAAATAAAAAAATTAACATCTAAAGTATAAGTAGAAATAACATCCAACATAAGAATATTTCATAGAAATATATACATACATCCATTATAAAAAACAAAAAACTAACATCCAAAGTATAAGTAAAAATAACATCCAACATAAGAATATTTAAACACAACCAAAAACAAACATAATAAAAAGATTTTCTGAAAAGAGAACAAAGTATCCAACATGACAAAATGAGAACTGCGGTAAAAAAAAGTAAAACATGATGGTGGTCAAGCACCAATCTTGGGCTAATCTGTAGTGTCCTAGGGCTGTATCTCCTCCTCGACTACCTGGGCTATAGCTACTCCTGAGGTACCCTCTCCATATAGGTTGTGTTCTTCTATATCTCTTTGAATGGCTGCCAACAACGACAACTCCTACACTACCTCCTCGGGTATGGACTACTCCTCCTATCTCGACTTCTTCGAGGTTGGCTTTGGGTCATATGCTCAAAGGGCCTCTTCCCACGAGTGTCCAGACAATCGATGAGCCACTCAAATGCCTCATCACCTAGTGGTGCTACCTCTGGGGCTAGAACAGGGCTGCCAACATCTATAATAAGTCGGCCTTGAATTGGCCAACTCCTTAGTAACTGCGCTCCCATCGGCAAGCCTAGCTCCCTCAAGCCACTTGTGGACTCTAGTCTTAAATATATCTACCCGGGCATCCACCGCTCAAACTCTCTCATCAATAAAATCTTGTGAAAATGCCCTCATCCTCTTCTCGAAGTCTCGAACAGTGTGATCAATTTAATGGATAGACCCATGTTGACATGTCACGTAGCCTACCCTCTGCTACAGCCACCCTGCGTAATAAAGTTTGAAATCCAACAGCAGAGAAAAAAGGGTCAACCTATAAAGTAGATATTGTTGGTGCTAAAGTGTTGAAGGATGGTGTAGACTCAATCTCAATTGCTGGTATAGGCTCTGCAGTAGCTGGAGTAGTGTTGGTAGTGGCTGTAGGTGAACTTGGTATCAGAGGCTCTACTGGGAATGTCTCTAGGATAACTGGAGGAGCTGCTCGTGTTAAGGCCAATGAATTCTCATAAACCTTTATTAGGCTGGGATCTATAGGGCATGTGGCCTCTACTTGAGGGTCCTAGTGAGGGTCAATAGGAATGCTTGCTGCACTGCATAGTCGATGGATCAGAATTGGAAATGGCAGTGAGGTGTTTGTCTGAGTTGTAGCCTCATAAATCTGCTCCGAAATGATCCAGGCCCAATCTATAACATAGCCAGCTAGAATGCTAGGCAACAATACGACTCTTTTAAGGGTGATAACATTACCTATGAAGGTTGGCCTAATACATCAACGGATAATGGACTACCAAAACTTGGCTCGAAATGAGAGATAGGCTTTAACTATAGGATCTGCGTGGTTTGTGACCCACGTCGGCTCAACCCCTACCTCGCAAATTAGGCTACCTATCAACCATAGCAGTTCTGTCCTGGCTCCAATGACCTTAATATTCATCTCTCTCCTCATTTTATCAATTCGACTATTATACTCTGCGGTGGACTAAGGCACTCTATAAGTGGCCCCTAACTATACTCATCAGATCGTCTCCTCCGAGACATCAACTTTCCTCACCTGGACTGCCACCACCCATAGCTTCGACTGCTCAATCGACTTCTTGTTCTTGGGCAGCCCTAGGCGGAGTTTAGCAAGATACGCCGCATAGAACTCATGGACTATATAAGGGATATATTTGCCCAGCTGCTGTGTGGTCCACCATAGTCCGTGCTCATCCAACCCAATATCCAATCTAGGCACTTTGTCTAATCCGAAGGTATTTAATCTGGACTCCTCATAAAACTGGCGGACAGGCTTGCCTTGCTCCTTAGGCTCTAACCCCTGGTTGTATATTTCTTTCTTGCAAGCAACACACCATTTGGGATCGGCCGGGGGCTGAGATTGGGCTTCCTCCTGCTCAAAAGTATTTTCCGACTCCAACTCTAAACCTGAGTGTGAGGAGGTCATTTGAGGTAGGCTGCTATCCGACCTGTCCCTGTTACCTTGTTGTTCCTCCTCTTCAGTCTGGAAGGAACTGCTAACTTCCATGGTTGTTTGTGCTGCCAGAGCTC
>DF367105.1:767-11435 GCA_000787875.1 Solanum virginianum | reverse complement strand
CATTGCATCCCATAGACTTAGTACATTCAAATTTACTAATGCATACTCTATATCTACATGATGTTACCATGTAGGAACCAGAGCACCGATTGATTCTCCTCGTAGCTATACGAATTATTCAAGTTAGCTTTTGGTGAGTCATCATGTTCAAGGACAATATCTATCTTCTTTCATGCTTATGTTTAGACTACATCTTATATGTTTTGGAATACTTATGACCATGAGGGTGAGCTCGGTTGCTTGTCTTAGCCCCCCGCTAAGTTCTATGTCTAGAGGTGTTGTTGGACAAGTTATGTATTATTTTTGAGCTTTAACTCGTCTATATTATTCAAGTGTTTCAGTCTTTCCCTTAGTGCCAAATCTCCTTGTTTATGTTTATCTCATATTGTCATTTCTAATTGCTTTTGCGATCAAGGATGTGTAATGATATGCGATGAGGCTTGTTTGGGGTTCCTTCGGGCTCCCCATACGCCGATCATGTCTAGGCCCTAGGCTTGGATCATGACACTCTATACATCTTTGTAGAACTGGGGTGAATAAAATAGGATGAATTATGGGTCTCATTCAAGATCAACTCCCTTAAGTTATCAACATTAGGCACACACAATCTATCTTGGTACCTAAGGGCACCATCTCCCCCTTAGGAGAAAACCTCCACTTAACCATCTTTCATCAAGCCCTTTAACTCTAACAATGCAGGGTCAAGATCTTGGTTTGCCTTTACCTCCTCAATCAAAGAAGATTTAGAACCATCAACAACCACTACATCACCATTATCAACTTCATCCAACCTAACCCCCAGTCTAGCCAATCGGTGAACCTCTCTAGCCACCTCCTTGCCACCATCCTCAACATGAGCTAGACTACCCATGGACACTGTACTTAGAGCATCGGCCACAACATTCACTTTCCTGGGGTGATAATGTACATTCATATCATAATCTTTAAAGAGCTCTAGCCACCTTCTTTGTCTCATCTTAAGATCTTTTTGGGTGAACACATGTTGGAGACTCTTGTGGTCGGTAAACACATCAACATGAACCCCATAGAAATAGTGACACCAAAGTTTCAAAGCAAATACCACGATAACCAATTTAAGAACATGGGTGGGGTAATTTTCTTATGCACCTTAAGTTGTCTAGAGGCATATGCTATCACCTTACAATTTTGCATCAAAACACACCCCAAACAAATTATTGAGGCATCACAATATACCATGAAGCCTTCCAACCCTTCCGATAGAAACAAAAAGACACCACCCCAAATTCAAAATATCGGAAAGGACATTCACTACTCATTGACCACCGGAATTAACCCAATAGAAATAACTTAGGTTCGACACCCCTAGCTCTTACAAGATCATAGATACAACTCTTGGAGATTAATTGTACCTTAAGACAAGATATGAACTTACCATTTCACAACCACATTACCAGCCCCCACTCAAGGATGGGTTTATTAGGGAAATGGAATCTAGCTCTATGGGCCTTACAATCAAAGGAGACACAATATGCAAGCAACTATTCCATCCCTATCATGACATCAAATCCACCACATCAACCCTAACAAGCCACAAGGCAAGGCCTAATGTAATATGAACACGGAACAATACCTATGAACTTTCTAACAGTAATAGGTTTACAAAAGGGTAGACTCCAAACGTTCACACAATAACTCCGGGCACACTAGAAGCCCACTAGTAACAAGAAAGAAACACAAAAGAAATAGTGGTACCTAAGCGCATTAATTCAAACACATCAAAGCCAAAGGAAATTTCAACATACTTGCAGCAACATCGGGCACCTCATCCCCTTCTTGCCTCCCTTGAAAAGCATAAAATTTAGTTTGTCTGGGGCACCACCTAGATGACCTTCACCACTTTGCATTGAGCATAAGGACAACTGCTAACTTTGTACCCAAATCCACCACAACTAAAGCAAGAATTATATATCTTCAAACATGGGCTACCATGGCCTTTCTCACACTTTTGGCACCCAGGCTTTGCCACCCCCTTATCAGCTTATCTACTCTTATGGCATTTATAAGGGAAATCTCTTACCTTATAACCCATCTCCCCACAACCATAACAAGCATTACTACCCCCTCAAGCATGGGTCATCATTACCTCTACCATATCTTGGGCACCTAGCAAAAAGCACCACACCACCACCACCATTGGAACTTACCCCCAAAATGAGCCCTCTTTGTCTCACTACCCAAAATACCCATAGAGCATTGCGAACCTATACATTCGATATATCACCATCTTGAGTAGCTTGAGACATATCCTGAAACACAAAGATTAAATTAAGAAATAACCCTTAGGGGACTTAACTCTATCGAAAACATAGATCAAGAAGAAGGGAAATATTTCCTAAAATACCTCATAGCCTCTCATTAATAGTCGTGGCACACTTCACAACCATGAATAGGACACCAATTGATGTTGTGTGTTAAACTTCGAGGACCATTAACAACCTAGTGCTTTGATACTAAGTTCGTCATGACCCAAACTAAGGCCTATATATGACACAGTGCATGAGGAATCCGAAGGAACCCAAGCAAGCCTCTTAACATACCATTACACATCCTTGGTCATAGAAGAAATTAAATACAATAATTAAGTAAAAATAAGGGCATAGTGACTAAGGGAAAACCTTCATTTCATAAAAACATCAAGAAAGTCAAAGAGAGAGTCAAGCTCATAACATCCTTACATATTTGTCCAACAACACCTCTAAACATAGAACTTAGCAGGGACAAAGACAAGAAATAGGGCTCACCCTCATACTAATGGCATTAGGTAATCTGCATATACAAGATATAGTCTAAACAAAAGCATAAAAGAAGATAGATATTGTCCCCGGACTTGAGGACTCACAAAATAGTAACTTGAATAATCTATCTAGCCACGAGGAGGAGAATTAATAGGAGCTCCGATTCCTACATGGTAATATCATGTACGCATAGAGTATGCATTAGTACTTTTGAATGTACTAAGTATATAGGATGCAATGCAATAAATGATAAGTACCATAAATAAAATACATAACATAGGCAATGAATAAGCTTACTGCAATATGGCATGTATGAATGATGCTTGAAGTAAAATCATGCTTATATAGAATATATTACATGTGTAAGGAGTGACCATTATAGTGAATATCTAAGGCCTACCACTTCCTTGGAGAGGTGAATGAGGTACAAACCCCTCAATTGGTTGATGAGATACAAACCTCCCAATATGGCTATCATGGTACAAACCCCTCGACATGGTTGCACGGGCCTACAACCTCCTGAGTGAGGCTTGGTCAGTTCCCAAAACTATATAGATATTAACATATCCATACATTTATTTCATCATTATAAAGTCATTCAACTCATAAGACGTGCATTGGACCTTCAATTCTTCAAGAAATCATAATCACACATTTTATCAAACACTTGGTGGGTGTGTAGTGCTAGTGTAAAATATGCAATTCAACAGTGAAATCATGCTAGAAAATTCAATGTAAAACCATCAATAGATAAGGTAATACCCTCAAACAATATATATCAAAATCCTTCATCAAATCTCATAATAGATCTTAGATTCATAGCTCAAAACATTCTAAAACAATCACATTTTCACGAACCCCAACATTGTGTGCAGTGACATTCATAATAAGTAAGACCCATGAGTAAACCATGAAAGAAACCCATAACTTAGACCTTGAATTTCTTGGAATGGAGTTGTGAAATACTTGAAGTTTGGAAGTGGGTCCTGGAATCCAAAGCTTGCTCTTGAGTTTCCTTGAAATTGTATTGGGGTTTTCATGGAGGCTCTTGAGAGAATTTGCGAGTGTATTCCAATTATGGGGAGTGAATTTGATCTTTAAGAATAGGGTTTAGGTCTTTAGGAAGTGTTAAGATAGCATAAGAATCTCCAAAAGACCAATAGAAATAACTAAATTTATGGAATGCCACTAATGAAACGAAATTTGGCAAAAACCCATATAATATCCGTGCACATACGAGTTCTACAAAAATGGTCATAACTTCTTCATCGAGCACTCTAAATAAGGTGAAACCAAGTGCGTTGGAAAGATAATTCAAAGAGCTTTAATTTTGTAGGTGGTGGGCCCCTCCTTCTTGTGCTAAGAGATATGCCCCTTTAAAGTTGACCCTCCTATCGGTGCTTGTGCAAAAATTGAGCCAACGAAATTCTTTTTAACTTGGCTTGATGTAGGGGAACCACGATGTTCTTAAATGACATAAATAAGCTTGACTTAGATTTGAATGAGAGCTTGAAGGTTGAATTAGTTTCTTAAGATTCGGAAGTGATTGAGACACTTTAATTGGGTGAAATATTTGTCTAAGTGTTAGAGAGAGTATTGGGGAATGTCTAGAATGATATGAAGGTAAAATATGGCTAAATTATAGTTATTATCACGTACGGGAAGTTTTAGGCCCAAGACCCAAAATCCTTGGACCGAACTAATAAAACTGGACAAAAATACACCTTCTCTGCACCCTTAGCACATCCCACCTATGGCGAGCTAACTTACTAGAAATTGATCACTTTGCTCTAAAATTCAGGTTAGACCCATTTCCCACTCAATTTTGCCCCCCAAACAAGAATGTGAAGTTGAATTTTTGATATCACACATGTATTTTGAAAATTATGATTTTGAGCACTTTCGAGGCATATTTTCGGGCACTTTTTAGGGTCATTTCAACTATGTTAGGTTTTCATGAAATTGTGATTGTTTTTGCATGTTTTGAGCTATGAATCTAAGATCTATTATGAGATTAGATGAAGGGTTTTGATATATACTGCTTGAGGGTGTTACCAAGTATCTATTGATGGTTTTACACTAAAATTTCTTGCATGATTCCACTCTTGAATTGCATGGTTTTACACTAGCACTACACACCCACCAAGTGTTTAATAAAATGTCCAATTATGATTTCTTAAGGAATTGAAGATCCAATGCATGTCTTATGAGATGGATGACTTTATGATGATAAAAGGAATGTGTGGATATGATATTATCTCTATAGTATGGGGAAATGACCAAGCCTCACTTGGGAGGTT
The DNA here is from genome assembly GCA_000787875.1 of Solanum virginianum. Classification (NCBI taxonomy): domain Eukaryota; kingdom Viridiplantae; phylum Streptophyta; class Magnoliopsida; order Solanales; family Solanaceae; genus Solanum; species Solanum virginianum. The sequence goes on along the minus strand of DF367105.1, from coordinate 6,358 downwards.
GTAGGCTTGGGTAACCATGTTGAGGGGTTTGTACCTCGATCGCCTTGCTCGAGAGTTAGTACCTCAATCACCTCGCTCGGGTAACCAGTAGGTCCATGGAACCATGTCAAGGGGTTTGTACCTTAATAACCATGTTGAGGGGTTTATACCTCATCAACCATGTTAAGGGGTTTGTACCACATCAACTATGTCGAGGGGTTTGTAACTCATCAATCATATTGAGGGGTTTGTACCTCATTCGCCTCACCAAGGAGGTGGTAGGACTTGGATATTCACTAATAATGGTATGTCCTTACATAAGTAGATGGTCTATGTAAGCATGATTTACTTCAAGCATCTTCTATGCATGCCATATTGTTATATACTACTCATTGCCTATGTGTATGCATGTCGTTTATGTTGCTTATCTCTTGTTGCATTACATCCTATATACTTAGTACATTCAAACGTACTAACGCATACTTTATGCCTACATGATGTCACCCTGTAGGTACCAAAGGCCCAGTTCATCATCTTCCTCCTCCACGTGGCTTGTACGATCGTCTCTCAAGCTAGTTGATGAGTCCTCCATTCCAAAGATAATGTCTATATTCATATGTTATGTATTAAGACTCTCTTTCTTTATTATATATTTTGACTTTAAGGGTGAGCCTGGTTGCTTATCTTGGCCCTCGCTAAGTTCTATGGTTAGAGGTGTTGTTGGACATGTTATGTATAATACTATGAGCTTTGACTCTCTCTTGACTCTTGATGTTTATGATATGAAAGTTGTCCCTTAGCCCTGGTTGCTTGTCTTGGTCCCGATGCTTATCTATGTAATTGAGGTGTTGTTGGATATGATATGTATCTATGCTATGAGCTTGAATCTCTTTTACTCTCGTTGATTATGATATTGAAGTTGCACTTTAGCCCCAGTAATCCCTATTTACTATCTCTTGTTGATTGTCTTCTTGCTTTCGCAACCAAGGATATGTAACGATATGTTAAGAGGCTTGCTTGGGGTCCCTTCAGATTCCTCATGTGTCGTGTCACGTCTAAGCCCTATGCTTGGGTTGTGACAAACTTGGTATCAGAGCACTAAGTTGTTAAGGTTCTTGGCATCCAACACACCACGTCGATTAGAGTCTTATTCATGGTTGTGTTGTGCACCACAACTAAGAGTAAGAGGCTATGAGACATTTTAGGAAATGTTTCCCTTCTTCTTACTCTATGTCGTGCTATAAAACTTAAGGTAAGGTTTTCTCCCTAGAGATTGTTCTTTGCTATACTAGATCATGCCTAACACAAGAGGAAAAACAACCCACACACCCGAGGAACAAATGGCTAATGGTGAGCTCCGGGATGCTATCACTTTGCTTGCACAAGTTGTAGCTAATCAAGCCAATCAACGGCCCAAGCGCCTCATACTCCTACTCGGGCATCTTCGGTGAGAGAATTCATAAGGATGAATCCCCCAGAATTCTATGGGTTTAAGGTAGATGAGGACCCTCAAGAGTTCATTGATGAGGTCTACAAGATTTTTGCTATCATGTGTGTGAGGCCGGAAGATAAGGCAGAGTTGGCAGCCTACCAACTAAAAGGGGTGGCAAAAATATGGTATAATCAATGGAAGGAAGATGAGGTCGGATGATAAGGCGGAGTTGGCAACCTACGTGCTCAAAGGGATAGCACAAGTATGGTACAATTAATGGTAGGAGGAGGGGATCAACAATGTGGTTCTATGGGTGGAGTTCAGGGAGGCCTTTCTTAATCGGTTCTTCCCCCTTGAGCTTAGGGAGGCTAAGATGGTGGAATTTATGAATTTGAGACAAGGGTCTATGAGTGTGAAAGAGTATGCCCTCAAGTTCAATCAACTCTTTAAATATGCTCCCCACTTGGTTGCCGACCTAAGGTCTAGAATGAAAAAGTTTATGATGGGTGTTTTCGATTTGGTGAGTGAGGAATGTCGGTTTGCTATGTTGATTAGTGACATGGACTTATCCTGTTTGATGACCCATGCCGAATAAATGGAGGAGGAGAAGTTGAAGAAGTGAAGGGGTTATGAGACCAAGAGGGCGCATTTTGAGGGAAAGTTCAAAAGTCAAAAGGATGACCAATTCTATCAAGGCCAAGGGTCTTCTCATACCAATGACATTCCAAGGGCCCAAGGTGTTGGGGGTGTGGTTCCTAATGGTGGGTGTCCAAAATGTGGTAGCGATCATAGTGGCCCTTGCTTGAGGGATACTAATGCTTGTTATGGTTATGGGAAAGTTGGGTATAAGGTGATGGATTGCCCTTGAAATCACAACAAGGGTAAGGAGGTTAGTCCATAAGGTGATAATCTGGTTACTTTTGGGAAAAGTTGTCATCAAGGTAGTGCCCCAAGGCACAATGGGTTTTATGTTTTGCATGGGAGGCAAGGGGTTGATAAGGTACCCAATGTCATCATCAGTATGTTAAGAATCTTTGATTTTGATATGTATGCATTGATAGACCTGGGTGCCACTCTTTCTTTGATTGGTTGCATTCATACTATGCCTTTATTGATTGTAGAACCCGTCTGGTCAAGTTTCAATTTCTAAATAAAATCATCATTGAGTGGGAGAGTCATGATGTAGTGGTCAATGGTAGGTCCATCTCTTACATTAAATCCCATAAGTGGATCTCTAAGTGGTGTCTTTATCATCTTGTGAGGGTTAGGGATGTGGAGTCCAAAGTCTTTCCCATAGAGTCGGTTTCGATTGTAAATTAGTTCCTTGATGTCTTTTCGAATGTCCTTCCCGGTATTCCTCCCAGATTTGATATAGACATCCTCCTCGATACTCAACTCATTTTTATTCATCCTCATCGTATGGCCCCAGCGGAGTTAAAGGAGTTGAAGGAACAATTGAGGGACTTGTTGGAGAAGGGTTTTATTAGGCCTATCCAATCACCTTGGGGTGAAATAAAGAACCTTATAGTGCTCCGACAGCACTGCTAGCTCTGGTTCTCTTAGAATGTTTATTGACTACCGACAACTTAATACGGTCACCATTAAGAATAGGTATCCACTTCTCTAAGATTGATCTTCGATCCTGGTACCATCAAGCGAAGGAGAGGGAGCGTGACATTCCCAAGACGGCCTTCTGGACTAGGTATGGGCATTATGAATTTGTGGTTATGTCTTTTGGATTGACCAACGTACCGGCTTTCTTCATGGATCTTATGAATAGGATCTTTAAAGCCTACCTTGATTTGTTTGTTATGGTGTTCATTGATGATATTTTGATCTATTCTCATAGTGAGGAGGAGCATGTCACTCATTTGAGGGTAGTGTTGCAAAGACTGAGGGAAGAGTACTTGTATGCTAAATATGAGAAGTGTGAATTTTTGTTAAAAGAGGTTGCCTTCCTAGGTCATGTGGTGTCGGGGGATGGTATCAAGGTGGATCCTAAAAAGATGAATGTGATTAGAAATTGCCCTAGACCATTGACCCCGTCAGATACTAGGAGCTTCTTGGAGTTAGTGGGTTACTAACAGAGGTTTTTCAATGGGTTCTCTTCTATTACTTCTCCCATGATAAAGTTGACCCAAAAGAAGGCTAAGTTTGTGTGGACCGATAAGTGTCAAAGGAGTTTCCAAACCTTGAAAGATAAGCTTATGTCTGCTCCTATTTTATTTCTACCGGAAGGGCTAGAGGGTTTTGTGGTGTATTGTGATGCCTCCCAGATTGGTTTGGGTTGTATGTTGATGTAAAATGTTAAGGTCATAGCCTATGCTTCTAGGCAACCCAATGTGCATGAAAAGAATTATCCTACTCATGATCTTAAATTGGCTGTTGTGGTTTTTGCTTTGAAAATTTGGCGTCATTACTTGTATGGGGTGCATGTTGATGCGTTTACTGATCACAAGAGCCTCCAATATGTGTTCACTTAAAAAGATCTCAACTTGAGGCAAAGAAGTTGGTTAGAACTTCTTAAGGATTATAATACGAGTGTGCATTATTATCTCTCTAAGGCTGATGTGCTGTTTGATGCTTTGAGTAAGGTGTCCATGTGTAACCTCGCTTATGTTGATGATGGTGGAAAAGGGTGGCTAGAGAGGTCCATCGATTGGCTATATTGGGGGTTAGGTTGGATGAGGTAGATAATTGTGGCATTATGGTTGTTGATGTCTTCCTTGGTTGATGAGGTGAAAGCAAAGCAAGACCTTGTTCCCTCCTTGTTAGAATTGAAGGCCTTGGTGAAAGGGGACAAGTCAAGGGGTAGGTGGTGTCCTTAGATACAAAGGTAGGTTATGTGTGCCTTGTATTGATGGCTTGAGAGAAAAGATTCTTGATGAAGCTCACAGTTCTTCCTATTCTATTCACCTTAGTTCTACAAAGATGTATAATGATTTGAGAGATGTGTATTGGTGGGGAGGTATGAAGAAATACATTGCCAAATTTGTTTTCGATTGTCATAGTTGCCAACAAGTCAAAGTCGAACATCAAAGGCCGAGTAGCCTAACCCAAGACATAGATATTCCTATATGGAAGTGGGAAGAGATTAATATGGATTTTGTGGTTGGGTTTCCCATGACTAGAAAGGTTTTAGATTCTATTTGGGTTGTAGTTGATAGGATGACAAAATTGGCTCACTTCCTACCAGTTAAGACCACATATAGGGCTGAAGATTACACTAGCTTGTACATTCATGAGTCAGTGAGGTTGCATAGGGTTCCCTTATCCATCATATTGGATCATGGTGCTCAATTTACTTCACATTTATGGAGGTCTTTCTAAAGGAGTCTTGGTACAAAGGTTAAACTTGGTACGGCCTTCCACCCTCAAACGGATGGCCAAGCCAAAAGAACTATCCAAACTTTTGAGGACATGCTTAGGGCGTGTATATTGGAGTTTATGGGTAATTGGGATGATCATCTCCCTTTGACTGAGTTTGCTTATAGCAATAGCTATCATTCTAGCATTAGTAAGCATTGTAGATCACCGGTTGGGTGGTTTGAAGTTGGACAAATGGCTTTGTTGGGTCCGGACCTGGTCATGGATGCTATGGAGAAGGTAAGGTTGATTGGAGAAAGGTTGAAAACAGCCCAAAGTCATCAAAAGTCCTATGCCGATTTGAGAAGAAGAGATCTTGAATTCAAAGTTGGTGATGCCCTGTAACACCCCACGCATATATTCTAAGTATTTATACTATACACATGAAGCATGATATGGACTTTCAAATTAGTGCCAATTTTAAAAGTGGTTGCGTCTTGCGTTAAAGCGGTCACGTGTAGCTAAAGCTTAAGAAAGTCATGGGTATACATGTTTTGCGTTGAGTTAAGAGGACTAAGATCCTAAACAAAGGAAAACAAATTAAGGTGCTTGTAGGACTTAGGACATAAGTTGGTGAGTCAGCTACTTGGTTAACTTGAACCTGCGAGTAAAACGGAGACGAGGCTCGACGTCGAAATTGTCTAAATCCGATTACGAATTAAGTCCAAGTTTAGGTTGTATCTTTGGCATATGTTTTGGTACTGTAGGAGGACTTTATTTACAGCCCAACATAAAGGAAGACCAAGGCCCAAATACACCCTAAGTAACTTTGCTAAATGGGCTAACACTTTAAGTAAAAGAAAAATCTGCAATT
>DF367106.1:11282-28593 GCA_000787875.1 Solanum virginianum | reverse complement strand
ATGCCAAGAATACTTTACATACCTTGTGCACTCCTCCAAATATCCTTCAATGCTCCACCAGTGCACTTCAAGTCCCGGAATGCTCCGCGTCTACAATTAAGCCAATAACGCACAAATTACCACTAGAGCCTTTTAGACAATATTTAAGTGCTAAATTACTCCCAAAATTCTATAAAAATTTCGCCAGCATATCCTCTGTAAACTACGCTTCCCGGGGTTCCAATTGACCCCCTTAAACAGCCCACCACAGCACACAACAAACACCACAAGTTTAACCAATAAGGGACCAATTCAACTTCACAATCCAATTAACTCGCTAACATGATTCATTTTTCTTCAAAATTGAAAAATAGGGCCAGCACTGCCTTAAATACACATTCCATAAGTTTAAATACTCCCACACACTTCAAAAAGCAAACTAAATCTACCTAGCCTCAAGCGGAACTATAAAACGCTAAAACACATAACTTCACATTCTTAACGCCGAATACAAAACTGATCAGCCAGCATATTCTATACTTGGATAACATCTTCGAGGACTCCTATATACCCAAAAAAAGGTCAACACGATGCTCTAGCGCCCAACACACGCTTCTAGCGTCATAACGTTTAAATTTTTCAATAAAGGGTCCTGATTTCGGCTAATACATACAAAACGTATATCAATCATTTCTAGTATGATTTTCAGCTCATAAGAACCATTTCCAAGTTAATTGAACCTTCACACACGAATTTATAGCAACCAAACAGAACTTGAATTCATAAACCCCCCAATTCAATCCAACACTCCTATACTCCAAATTAATTGATTCCAATCAATAATTCTTGATTATTCTAATCATTTAACATCCTTTAATCCATTTATCAACTCAAATTCAATCCAAAGAAGTGAAATAAGAACTTACCTTTACAAGAGCCCTTTAACCTCCAAGTTTCAATTCACAATCTCCACTCAATTTCTTGACGAACTATTATTCCTACGATGCTTGGGAGACCCAATACACTAGGCTTGAAGACTTGGAGTCAGAAGAAAAATTAAAATCAACAATTCCCACGAAATGGGTTGCTACTGTAGCTGCGGAATTTTCCCTATTTTCTTTCATCAAATTGTGTTGAAATGGAAGGTATTTTGGTTTCTTACACAAGTATTGGATGTATATATATATGAAGACCTTAGTAAGAAGAAATGGAAGAGTATTCTAGTGCTTTCTTGAAGGAATGAAGAAGAAAATATTTTGGTTCTTGGATTGTTCTTGAAGACTTGTTCATCATAAATATATAATATATACACACATAGCAAGTATGGAAAATAACACTTTGGTCCCACTTAATTCCTCTAACATACATTTTAACAATGAAATAGGTCCTAGAGTTCTTCTGCTCCAAAAAGAAAAACAAATTTATGCTACCTCATAAAATTATAAGTTCATACACCCCTTGGGTGTACTCACACTTAAGTTCAAAATTTTTCAGTAACTGCAACATTGATCCTAAGTTCGTAATTAATCCACGTGCCCAAGTGTGGGTTATAACAATTCTTCTATAGTTATGTTTATTAGGATGCATTATACATTACTTGTTTGTATAAGTATGACATATAATATTTTTTTATTCATTCATGTTTATTTGTTTTCCTATGTAAATACATATATTTTTGTTGATATGTGATTTATGTGAGTTATAATCTTTTTTTTAACTACGTTTGATGTGATTCTCATTTTTATGGGATACGTAGGTGCCAAAATGATTCGGTCATGTTCTCCAAAAGCTTTCACAATAAAACGGGGCAAATTTTTTTAAAAATGGCTAAAAAAAGAAAAAATTTCACAAATTTTGTGTATAGTTTAATTCTTGCATCCTATAATTTATATTTTTAAAATATATTTCATTTTGTTTATTTTACATTCTTTACACATACAAAAAAAAAGTTTTTTTGCTTGATAATTTTTTTTAATGTGAATAGATTGAAACTTTTTTTTTGCTTGATAGTTTCTTTAATGTGAATAGATTATTTTTTAATATACTCATTGATTTTTCTTTCATTCAAGTTATTTTATTTTCCAAAACATATTTTAATATTTTTAAACATATGCATTTTATACCATATTTTTACGAACTACGCGTACCTGATTCCCTTATCTATGAGATACATAGACAACCCTTTTTGGGTTCGGTGCATCTTTTCATTAAAAAAAAAAGAAAAAAATTCAAACTATGTGCATTTTTTAGGTTATATCTTCACGAATTACGCATACCTGATTCTTAACTTTTTGAGATACGTAGCAACCTTTATTGGGTTCGGTATTCATTTTTTTTTTCAAAATGTAAAAAGGAAAATGTGTACATTTTTTAGAAAAAAATGTCATATCTTCGACTTAATTGAGGTCATTACAGTTAGGAACATATGAAATATTTGTTGGAAAGAAAATTAATTTTGCAGTAACTTATAGATCCTTTTGGTACCTCTTATCATATTTTTGTGATACTTGAAAATTCTCTTGTACGTCGAGCTAGGAGAAGGGTGGGGATAAAAGATTGTATAGGCTCACAAAAGAGAGAAACGCTTATGACTTGGACCATGTGAAGTGCATCAAGGATGATTATGGTGGAGTGTTGGTGGATGAGAACTCCATTTCCATAAACTTTTAAATAAAAAAAGAGACAGAAATATTGAGCTGAGTGATTGGAGCACTTTGATGGTCATCAGAATTTTGGTTTATTGCAGGCATTTCAGAGTTAAGGAGTTTAGAAGTATTGTTAGTAGAATGAGCAGAGGGAGAGCCATCGGACCCGATGTGATTTCAATGGAATTTGGGAAGAGCATTGTTGAGGATGGTATGGAGTGGTTGACTAGGTTGTCTAATTATATTTTGATGACTTCATATAGGGATCCATCAAAACTCAATCGCCAAATCTAATGATAAATGAGAGCTTTGCCGTGGGAAATGGAAAAGAAATCTGCTTTTGGTATGACAATTGGTTAGGGCACGGTCTTCTAGAAGAGTTGTTACCAGATATGCTTGGAGTTTGCAAGGATGGAACCATTCTTTTAGAAAACTATTCAACGATTGGTAGGTCACTAATCACTACAACTATTGAGCTGACAAATACCCTAGAGAGTTTCAAGGGTACAATCTAGAATGAAGATTTCAACATACGGAAAGGGGATGCAATGAAGGGTTCACCGTAAAGTCAGCAAATTTCCTCTTGAACTCCACCGTACAGCAAGTGCAAAGCTATCACTAGAGGAAAATCTGAAAGGCAAAAGCTCTATTGAAAGTGAGGTATTTCTCTTGGTTGGTGATCGGAAGAGCTTGTCTAACTTGTGAAAGCCTACAAAGGGGAATTTTTTTTAATACAATGCCTACTAGGAAATTTACTATGTTTCTTTGGTTGCACAATACTCTGACAAATCTTTGCAAAGGCATGTAACTTAGATCCTTTAGAATGATCATTTTCTTGTCGATGAAGAAACTACCCCCTTGCCAATATCACATTCTTCACAAGACCAACCCACTGGTGCATCTTCACAATAGCGCACGATGCAACATCTTAAAGGAAGAGAAAAGAAGGAAATTTTTAAACAGGAGGACTATGTATGCATAAAAGATACAGACAGTAGTTACAAGAATTAAATGCCACAACATGCTTATGAAAGAATCAATATATACTTTAGGTGGAAACCAATACCCAATACCCAATACCATTAGGATCCAACTGTGAAGAATGCAGAAAGATCAAACGCCTCAACGAGGTCCATATTCTTCCTAAGAGGTAATATCACTTCCATTAATGTTTTCAGTTCTTTTTGTTTAATGAACTTGGGCCATAGACCCGCTTTATTGATTAATCAAAATAAATACATTAGGCCCAAAATAGGAAAATTTGTTGAGTCCAAATAGGAATAAAAAAGGACAACTAGTAATCCTAGAGATATAGTCAAGGAAACCCTATAGACGCAGGATTTCCTTTTCCTAGAAGCTCTGCCTCTTTGTCTCTTCAGTCATCCTTTTCGATGTTTCTCTTGTTCTCAAATCGGCAGTTCATTCTCCTTCACCTTTTAGTTGTCAACTTTTTGCACACCAGGATGCTTCAAGATGTCTTCCTCAGCTATGAAATGTATGGCTCTTTCTCTTGTCCTCTATCTATTTTTTAGTTTGACCAACTAACTCCATTATTTAGGTGTCGTCTCCTGTAATGGTAAGGTTAATCGAAGAGTTTGAGCCCCTTGACTACTATTACATTCCTGTTCAAGTATTACTTTCCTATAATTGCTCTTCTTGGTTTGAGTTTCCCTCTTTCCTCTATCTAACTCTTAACCTCTTTCCAGAATGAAGAGGAGAAGATGGTTGCTCATGAAGTTCCTGAAGAAGGGTACATGTATCTGCATGTTTAGATCTCCGGGTCCTATCTTTTTTTTTTATTGTGTTGAATCACTTTTGGAGCTGAACTAGATAAGCTTTTAGATAGTACACAAAATGTTTTTGTTGATATGTTCTTTTGCTGCTCTGTATATGTTTCTCCGTAGTTCTGTTATCTGATCTGTCAACACTAACCTACGCATCCCTGCTAGTTATTCCCGATCTTGGTCGAATTCTCAGTGTGGGACGTTGGTGCTTATCTAAATTTAATATGCTTCTTACTTGTGAGGGTAATTGTCTGAATGAATGAAACTGTTGTTTGCCCTCTGACTATATTGCTAGATTAGCCATATAGTCTGCTAATTGATTAGCTTCCCTATATGCATGTTCCACCTGGATATTTATCAATTTCATTATAGTCATGCATTCATCGATTATATGCACCAATTCCCAATAAACCTCCAATCTTTCCTTAATGAATGTTTTTAAGACTGAGTGAGTCCATTTCTAGTATGATGTTTTGGAAACCCTTCCATTTGCAAAACTTGAGTGCCTTCCAAATTGCAGGAGCCTCTGCATCCATATAAGTAGTTACCTCAATGTTGGCAGATTCTACATAAAGCAGGTCCCCATTGCAATCTCTGACATAGAATTCATAGGAGCTAATTCTTAGGTTCCCTTTGATGGATCCATCTGTAATGTGTTTGATGCACCCTTCATCTGGCTTATCCGTTTTACTACCTTACATAGTAATTTAGGTTTAAGCTGTTGAAGGAGGTCAAAACAATCCACCCACTTTGTAGGAATACTCAGACTTGGATAGGATGATCTCATTAGCAATCGAATTGTCATGAGACAGTTCTTTTGCACATGTAATATGAGGTCAGCTTTCCATGTCTTCTTGAATTCCTATACTTCCAGAGTTCCTAAATCAAGATAGCTGGAATGGCATTTAGGATTTTCTTGCCTCTCAGATTTATTATGAAGCTCCACCATTCTGGAATCTTGCTTGAGGCCATCACTCCCCACTAATTAAAACGTGAACATTAAAGAAAATTACCCCAAAGCTTTTGAGCTAATGGGACTATTAGAAAAATGTGATTAAGGCTCTCCACCCTACCACTCGCAGCACCAACACTTTGACACAATTGGAATGCCTATCCCTCTCAGAATATCATCAATTGATATTCTTATATGCATGACTCTCCATAGGCAAAAATTGATCTTGTGAGGTAGTTTATTCCTCCATAAGATAGAATACCAATCCACCTTATGTCTCCTTTTCCTCAGTATCTTATATGCTGGCTTGACTGTGAATAAGCCTGTTGGACTGGCAGTCCATCATGCCTTATCATTAGTGTCAGTAGTAACTGGTTTGATATCACTAGTGATATATGAAACCATCCCTTCTGACACTAGATTGCTTATTTCAGAGTCCAACAACCCACCCTTATCTATGAGCCTTCTCACTTCAAATTCTTCTTCATCAGCCTTCTCTCCCTCAATAAAATATAAGACTCCAAGACTGGTGTAGATAATAAGCCAGAAACTGGAGTTTCCAGCTTTGAGCTACCACCAAATGAATGGTTCCACCTTATCCCTTACCTCCAACATACTTTTCCAAACATGAGAGCCCCCTCTACTAGTAGCAAAAAGGGGGATTAATTGTACTATTTATTCCCCATATAGCTAGCCCATAATGTGCCAATGTCAGTTCTTAACTTCCACCAAAGCTTAGCCATCATAGATCTATTCACATCAACTATGAATTTCAGACCTAGGCCACCTTCATCAGTGGGGAAACACAGAGTGTTCCAAGCTGCCCAATGTCTAATGTTTCCCCAAAAGAACTTAGCCATGGTTTGGTGGATTTTCTCGATGTCAGTCAAAGTAGGGTTCATTGCTAATAGGAGGTAGATAGGCATGGATTGGAAGATATTTCTCACAAAGATTAGTTTACCCCCAAATGAAAGAAGCCTGCTTTGCCAATATAGTATTCTTCTAGATACCTTCCTTATGATCTCTTTAAAGTAGGCACTTTTTTACCTTCCATAAAAGACAGGGCAACCCAGATAAGTTAGAGGGAATTCTCCTTATCTTCCTAAGAGGTTATATCACTTTCATTTATATTTTTAGTTCTATTCCACTTTTCATCCCTACTTAAGATGTTCAAAAAAAGGGAAGCAAAGTTGATAATCTCACTAGCAATCTCCTCTTGAAAAAAGGGAAGCAAAGCTGATAATCTCACTAGCAATCTCCTTTAAGAGGAGCAACCTCTTGTGTAAAAATATCAACTTCTCCTTTAAAAATGGTAAGCCTACCAAAAAAGAAGGGGATTGGGATTGGGACAATGTTTGAGGTTTACAAAGAACATATAGATATTGCACTAGCTAATAAAGCAAGTACAAATCAGAGAATCATGACTTTTAGCTTGCCTGGCTACCCTTTCATGCTAAAAATCAAGAGATAGAGAGAACTTACTAGTGCATGAAAATATATTCACTCCGATAGCAGGTAAATTGTTTCATGAAAACCTATATCACCGCAAATTTCACAAATATTTTTCTGCAAGTCAATAGGAAAAGACAAGAAATTCGTAAGCTTACCAACTCTTAATCCAACTTAAGTGAAGCTCATATTATCTTTTGGTTTTGGAAATGAATAAGGATATAGATTCTATCAAAGGATCCATTCAGTTTCCTTTGTCACATGGAATCAAGATTACCATATGAACAGAATATAGAATTAGGAAACAAAACGTCATCAGTTACACAGATGACGACAACAACAACATACTCAGTAAAATTTCATAAGTGGGGTCTGAGGTGGGGAGAGTGTATGTAGACCTTACTATTAACTCATAGAGATAGAGAGATTATTTTCGGAAGAGTCTCAGCTTAAATATATCAGCTCCAAAAGTAGAAAAATACTAGATAGAGAATAATAACTAAAATAAAAAATAATGACACTTTTATAAATAAATAAAAGTAACAAAATAAATAACAGTCGTAAAAAATAATATATAAAGACGTGGCTAATCTTATGAACCTACTACATCACAAGGTAAGACAACATCCTATCTCTACTAACCTATTAACCTCCTACACTAATACACGACCTTTATTCCTTTCTATCTAAGGTCATGTCCTCGGTGATATGAAGCTGCACATATCTTGTCTAATCACCTCCCCCAAATACTTTTTCAATCTACTTCTACCCCTCTGTACAACCTCTAACTCCAGTCTTTCCTACTTCCTAACAGGAGCGTCAACACTTGTCCTTTGCATATGCATAGACCATCCAACTCTCTTTTCTCTCATCTAGTCTTCCATAGAAGTCACCTGTACCTTCTCCTGAATAACCTCATTCTTAATTTGATCATGCCTAGTATGCCCATGCATCAATCTCAACATCTTTATCTCCACAACCTTGATCTTCTGAACATTGCAAGTTTTTTGTAGCTCCACCTTATATAGCAAAGACGGTCTAACCATCATTCTATAAAACTTACCTTTAAATTTTGATGGTATCTTCTTATCACACAATACTTCAAAGGCAAGCCTCTATTTCATCCATGTTGCTCCAATGCGGTGCGTGACTTCATCATTGATATCACCACTACTCTAGATGATTGACCCAATATATTTAAAGCTTTCTCTTTTGGAAATAAGTTGAGGGGCAAGCCCCACTTCGATGTCCATTTCAACCCTCACAATAATATATTTGCACTCCAAGTATTCTATTTTGGTCCTGCTAAATTTAAACTCTTTGGACTCTAGAGTATATCTCCAAACCTCTAACCTATCATTAAGTTTATCCAGCATCTTATCAATTAGTACTGTGTCATTCACAAATAGCATACACCATAAAACCTCTTCTTGAAAAGATTGTGTCAACTCATCCATCACTAAGACAAAAAAAGGACTTAACACTAATCCTTGATGAAGTCCTATTTCTACAGGAAAATTAAATATTCTAAGTCTCCTTTCACCATTCTTACCCAGGTTTTCACTTCATCATATATGTTCTTTATAACCCTAATATACACCATTAAAATATCTTTCGCCTCCTGACATATCTAGAGGATATCCCTCTCAATGTTGTAGTTGACTACTCTCTCCCAAACCTTCATAGTATGATTTAACAACTTGATACCATTGTAATTGCATCTCGAAACTCATCTTGGGCTACCCCTTCTCATTGATGATTTTGAGGAGCACGAGGGGGGTTAGTTGCTCCTCGAGTGTACAGCTCTTTGCCAAACCTTTATAGTGTGGGGTAACAACTTGATACCCCTGTAATTGTTACAATTTTGAGTATCACCCTTGTTTTTGTACAATGGAACCATTATACTCGTCCTATATTCGTGAGCATCTTAGCAGTCATCACAATAAAATTAAACAACCTAGTCAACCACTCCATACCATCCTTAACAATGCTCTTCTAAAATTCCACCAAAATCACATTAGGTCTAATGGCCCTCCCTCTGCTCTTTGTACTAACGACACTTCTAAATTCCTCAACCCTGAGAATTTGACCAGGAAAGAGAATAACAAGTAGGGATGTGTAAGCTAGTATTTGTAAATCAGATAGCACAGTTACAGAGAAACATATACAGAGCAACAAAAGGACATATCAATAAAATCATTTTTGTGCTACTATCTACAAGCCTATCTATTTCAGCTCCAAAAAGTGATTCAACCTAGCAAAAGGAAGAGATAGGACCCAGAGATCTAGACATGTAGATACAGGCACCCTTCTTCGGGAACTTCATGAGCAATCATCTTCTCCTATCTATTCTGGAAAGAGGTCAACAGTTAGATAGAGGAAAGAAGGAAACACAAACTAAGAAGAGAAGCTACAATAAAATAATACTTGAACATGATTGCGATAGTAGTCAAGGGGTCCATCCTCTTTGATTAACCTTATCATTACCAGAGACGACACCTATAAGAAGGAGTCAGTTGGTCAGACCAAAAAACAAACGGAGGACAAGAGAAAGAGCTATACCTTTCATAGCTGAGGAAGACATCTTCAAGCATCTTGGTGTGCAAAACGTTGACAACCTAGAGGTGAAGGAGAATGAACTGTCAATTCGAGAATAAGAGAAACATCAAAAAGGATGAGTGAAGAGATGAAGAGGCAAAGCTTTTAGGAAAAGGAAATCCTGCGTCTATAGGGTTTGCTTAACTATGTCTGTAGGCTTACTAGCTGTCCCTTTTTATCCCTATTTGGACTCAACATATTTTCCTATTTTGGTCCTAATGTATTTATTCTGATTAATTAATAAAGCGGGTCCATGACCCAAGTTCATTAAAAAAAACTAAAAATATAAATGGAAGTGATATTACCTCTTAGGGAGAATATGCACCTCTTTGAGACGTCTGATCTTTCTGCATTCTTCACAGCCGGATCCTAATGGAATTAGATATTCATTTCCACCTAAAGTATATATCAATTCTTTCATAAGCATGTTGTGGAATTTAATTCTTGTAACTATTGCCTGTATCTTTTATGCATACATAGTCCTCCTATTTAAAAAAAGTCCTTTTCTTTTCCTTTAAGATGTTACACGGTGGGCTATTGTGAAGATGCACTAGTGGATTAGTCTTGTGAAGAATGATATTAGCAAGGGGGTAGTATCTTCATCATCAAGAAAATGAGCATTCTGAGGGATCCAAGTTACATGCCTTTGCAAAGATTTTTCAGAGTACTGTGCAGCCAAAGAAACATAGCAAATTTCCTAGTAGGCTTTAATGGTTTGAAGCATCAGGCCACACTGTACAAGTACTGATTGTATATTCTCTGATCCTTATGAGGAAATCTAGATCAATTATCTGATCCTTATGCACAATTGAGAGCTGAAAAATATGCAACTTGGATTATTTTATTTGTGGTTTGTGTGCCCCGAATGTAAGTTTAAAGTGGTTAAGAAAAAACATGAGGTTTCAGGCTCAAATCCCAGCATAGTCAAAAACACCAGATGCATGAAAGCTGGGCCAAACACTATGGTTATTAAAAAAATAAAAAATATTCCCTTTTATAGACTTTTACTAGTCAAACAGGATCTTCTAACCAACCAAGAAAACCATCTCACTTTCAATGGAGCTTTTGCCTTCCAGATTTTCCTCTAGTGATAACTTTGTACTTGTTGTGCAATGGACTTCAAGAGGAAATTTGCTGACTTTACTGTGAAACCTTCCTTGCATCCCCTCTCCATATGTTGGAATCTTCATTCTGGATTCTACCCTTGAAACTTAGGGTATTTGTCAGCTCAATAGTTCTAGTGATTAGTGACCTACCAATCGTTGAATTATTTTCTAAAAGAATGGTTACATCCTTGTAAACTCCAAGCATTGTTAATCGTAGCTTCTGGCATGAGGCTTAGACAAACATATCCGGAGAAACCTCTTCTAGAAGACCATGCCCTAACCAATTGTCATACCAAAAGCAGGTTTTTTTTTTATTTCCCACAGCAAAGCTCTCATTTATCATTAGATTTGGCGATTGAGTTTTGATGGATCCCCATATGCACTTGGGATGTTAAATTATTGCGTCCAGGCTCATCCTCTTTTTAGAGTTAGATATAAGGTCCGTGAGTTCTCAGGGCTATTGCCTAATACTGTTAAATTTGAACTAGTTCTATCTGGGGATATTTGGGAAAGTATATTCAATAATCACTGTCAGGGCAAAGAAATATAGTTTTGTATTTCTTTGCAAGAAAGGCAGAAAGGTGAGGATCTGTCTTATATATCTATCTGAGAAGGGGTAAGGGTTGCAAAGTAGAAGTGCGCTCTTTCTCAGGAATGTTTTTACTAGAAATTGATTTAAATTTCCCATTTTATATAGGTCTGAGATATATATTGCTTCTGTGGAGTTCATGCATATAAAAGATTTTGTGATAAGAATGTTTATAAATGATGTTCAACTACTTATACTTCCATCTACAGCCCTGTGCAGTGATTTCAAAGTTCTTATTAATAATTGTTCTCATCACCAAATATTTGTTGCGTATGTACTCCACCAGAGGATTATATATCCCTATCTACATATAACGAAAAATGTAAATCAATTTCTAATAAAAATATTTTAGAACAAGGGTCCATTCTTACTATGTAACCCATACCCCTCTACAGATAGATATATAAAGTAGAAGCTGGCCTTTCTTTCTCACTTGTAAAGAAATATAGTCCTATATCTTATTTACCCAGAATATGACTGTTGAATAGACTTGTCCATATATTCCCATAATTAACTAGTTGAAATTTAAGAGTATCAAGTAAAAGACGTGAGAATTCATAAACCTTACGTCTATCTTTGGAAGGAGGATATGCTTGAATACAATTGTTAACCATCCTGGGTACAATTCAAGAAGAAATATGTTGACTTTACTGAGAACCCATTCTTTGCATCCCTTTTCCATATATTGGAATCTTCATTCTGGATTGTACCCTTGAAATTCTCTAGGGTATTTGTCATCTCAGTAGTTCTAGTGAATAGTGACCTACCAATCATTCAGTAGTTTTCTAAATGAACAGTTCCATCCTTGCAAACTCCAAGCATCCTCAGTCGTAGCCTCCGGTAACAGGCTTAGACAAACATATTTGAAAACAACACTTTTAGAAGACCATGCCCTAGCCAATTGTCATACCAAAAGCAGATTTCTTTTCCATTTCCCACAGTATAGCTCTTATTTTTCATTAGATTTGGCAATTGAGTTTTGATGGATCCCCATATGCACAACTGTAACAGGCTTTGTGAGCTAATGGAGCATTGATGGATCACCACATACGCAGCTGTAATAGACTTGGTGTCCTAATATATATTGTATCTCCATAACCATTTCATTAGGAGACTCTTGTTGTGTTCTGAAGATTTTAATTCCAGGGACACCTTTGTTACACCTTTGTGACTGTTTTCCAACTAACTGTATGAAAACACTCTTTATTTCTATTTCCTTACCACAAGAAATTTCTTCAGAGGGAATCTAGTTTCTTTTTCACCACATTTATAAAAAATAAAGAGTGTGCAGGCAGTAGAAAAAGAGACATTACATAAGTAGGTATGGAATCCAAACCGCATTTATCAAAATAGCCCTACCACCGAAGATAATTATTGAGATTTCCATCCATCTAATCTCCTTTTATCTGTAGTTTGTGTGTCTTGAATGTAACTTAAACTTGTATCATTCAGGCATTTGAAAAGTCAAAAACACTTTAACTTTAATTGGCATATATTACCCTACACGTGTAAGATGTGTATCACACACTCCTCTCTAATGGGTTTGAGTGGTGACTAATGTGACTCTTTCAATCCTTGTGTTAGTGATGTTCTTTTAATATACTGATTCACTTGTGTAAAAATCTTAGTTTCCACTGAGGGGTTTAGGTCGTTTTTACTCCTTTAGGGGTTTTTTAGTTTGAGATGTAAGTTATCATAATTTTGTGATAAAATCAAGGATTATTTTATCCGTGTTTGGTTGAAGGTAATAGGTAATCCTTGGATTATTGTTCCACCATTTATACCTTAGTAATGGATAAATTACTCCATCTACATGATGAAATAATCTATTCAAAGATAATTTATCTCAGAATAAGTTGTTCCCAACCAAATGACCCTTAAGACATTATAGGCTTTCAAGTTAAAAATATATGTGTTTTACTTTTCACTGCTCTTTTATAGTAAGTTCGGCTACAATTAGATGGTAAAAACACCCATTAACTCATATTTATCATGATGTTTTTTGAACTCATAATTTTAGGGTTGATGATAAAAAGTGTTTACTATCCAAACAATTTCTTGACCCTATGAGTCTAAATCAATAAATACCATACTAAGAAGGAAGCATATATAATAACCATTTTAAATTATAAAGATTATCAATGAACAAAAAGCGAAATAACTCCATATTACTAAGATAAGCTCTCATCATCATTTTGTTGAAAGAAAAGAAACTAAAAAAACAAGGGGAAAGGGGTTGGGGTGGGGTGGAGTAAATTTGGTGCATGTGATTATCATGACTCCATTTTTATTGATTGTGATGGCACTCAACTATCCAAAGTCAACTAAATCAAGATGTATGTCCAATTTTTTTAAACTGTGATAGCTCTCAACTATCTAAAGTCAGTCCAATTAAGACATATATCAACTTAATTTTTATAATACAAGGTAAGCTAAAACATACAAGTCAAACTGTTGAATTATTATTAACAAAGATAAAGCCAAAGAATAATGTGAAAACAAATCAATCTCTTTTTGGTCGCGAAAGCAAAATAAACAACAAAAAAGATATAATAAAAAGAGAAACGGGACCAAGGGGAGTCTTTGATAATCATTAAAGTGTAAAAAAGTCAATTTCAAGCATAAGTACATCATAATATTCAACAACACCTTTAACATAGAAGGGGGGGGGGAAGGGGAAGACACTTTCTAGGCTCACCCTCATAGTAACAAATTTTTAACATAAAGAAGTCTCAAAATAGCAAGAGTAATCAAGATAGTGTCCTCAGACTTGAGCACTCACCAAACCTTGCTTCAAAGGATCGTACTAGCCACGTGGAGGATGATCAAATGGTGCTTCGATCCCTACATAGTAATATCATGTAGGCATAAGTATACGTTAGTACATTTGAATGTACTAAGTATCCGACATAATCAAATATTGTCAAAATGCATAGTAATAAGCAATAGATAAGTGCAATCTCAATATGGTATGCACGATCAATGCTTGAAGTAAAACATGCTTGTAAGTCATTCAACTTGCATAGAATATAATACATATGTGAGAAGAGACCCTAACTGACAAAAGTAAGACCAAGCGAGCTATAACTTAAAATCTCGATGATTACCCCTCATCGGTAAAGAGGTGGTCTACTTGCCAAGGTAAACCATACTTCACCTTACAGGAGCCCATCCCATTTCGAAGAAGTAACCTCTTTTACGGGAACCTATCCCATTTCGGGGTGGATTTCATGATAAAGTGCACTAAATGGATCCACTAGTATAGCAAGAGTAAAGTATAATCCTATGTTGGCACACAGTATAAGGAAAGGAGTATGGACCCTTGAAGATAGTTCACGCTGATATCCAATTCAGCGGTGCTAAGGGTCTATAAGGGTTGCCCTATGTTCTTGTTGCATAGTGTGGCCAAGTGGGTCACTTCCAGAGAGAGTGTCCAAAGTGTGCTAATCGGGAGAATACTTGAAATAATCATACTTTAATCATAACATGAATAGCTTGTAAGACATGATTTGTGTAGCTCATAAACATGTTTGACCTCTAATGGTGAGCCTAACTTGAAACATGAGAGTAGATCATAATCATACATGAACCCTCTCTTTAACATGAGTGGATCACAAAAGGTAAAAATCTTGAAATAGAGATTAACTTGATACTTGTAACATCATAGATACTTTTCATGAATTCAACACATACTTGACAACCCATCTTAAAATAGGGCTTAACTAGATACTTGTAACATCATAGATACTTTTCATGAATTTAATTTATACTTGAAAGCCCTTAATCATCATATAGTCACTTGGCTTGTAAATCATGAAATAGATCATTAATAACTTGAGAATTCTTAACTTGACATTTTATCAAACACTTGGTGGGTTCATGATACTAGTTCAGAATCATGCAATTCGAGAGTGAAATAAGATGAGAAAACTTAATGCAAACAAACCCACCAACATGTAGTAAAACCCCTATGTAGGGTACTTTGAAATCTATCATCAACTCTCATAATAAATCATAGTTTCATAGCTCAAACATGCATAGTCTCAACAGACAAAGATCCACTCATAGTGTATGCTTAAAATAGATATTCATGAGTAATCAATAATACTTGATAGAAACACCAATATAAATCATGCTCATATTTCATAATAAGAGATACCCATATGTAATACAACTTGAAAACATGCAGTGTTCATAAAAAGGAAGATTGAGCTCCATTGGTGAAAGGACCCAATAGATAAAACCCACATACTCCCAACTTGGGTTTTCTCGAGTTTAGCTTGAAGAGAACTTAGTGTTTGAAGAGAATCCTTGGGTTCCAAAGTTAAGCTTGAAATCCTTGAAATTGGAGTGAGATATTTAGTTAAGTCTTGGAGAGGTTTTTGTGAGGGTTTTGAGTGATATAGAGTTGAAAAATGGCTAAGTATGAGTGTTTCCACACATAAGTGGGCATGACTATGACCCCAATGCCCTTGGCCGAGATAGAAAAACCAAAGAAAAACTTACAATGATCTGCGTCCTTAGCGCGATGCGGACCTATCGCACAAGACACTTTTGTACTGCTCCGCTTCCCTGGCCGCGGTTGCTCTCTTGAAATTGTAAATTAGTGAAACTTATTTTTTGCTGCGGGACCTCTAAAATTCGAGTTATACCCATTTCCTACTTAATTTGCCCTCTAATCGAGAATGTGAAGTCATATTTTTGATATCACGCACGAATTGTGAGATATATTAAAATTACGATTATGTGCATTTTCAAAGAACATTTTGGGATGTTTCAAAAACACTCTTCTTATTCGTGCGCTACACATTGCAGAGTTGTGATCATGCCTCCTAGAAGAGCCGTCATGGGTAGAGGACGTCCTGCTAGGCAGAATGTTAACCCACCTGAGCCTCAAGG
This sequence comes from Solanum virginianum, assembly GCA_000787875.1. Lineage (NCBI taxonomy): Eukaryota > Viridiplantae > Streptophyta > Magnoliopsida > Solanales > Solanaceae > Solanum > Solanum virginianum. Next base: position 12,592 of record DF367106.1, on the reverse strand, counting down.
ACATGAGAAGCCCATGGATCTAGCTGTCCCTATTGAGCAGCCCCCATAAGCTGAGATTTCTAATGCTGAGCTTTCCTTGGCTATTTAAACTTTAGCCCAGGCTATCACAACACCTATTGTGGGGCAAGGAGCGGGTCGACCGGATGTATAAGACACATCTAAAGTCCAGGAATTCTTGAGGATGAATCCGCCTGAGTTCACAGGGTCTGCATCCACTGAGAATCCTGAGAACTACATGGAGGAGCTTCAAAAGGTGTTCTAGGTAATGCATGTGGCTGATGCTGAGAGAGTTGAACTGGCCACCTATTAGCTCAAAGGTGTGGCCAGACTATGGTATGATCAATGGAAGAATGGAAGAGGAGAGAAAGCCCCATTGCTGACTTGGCAAGTGTTCAAGGAAGATTTCTTGGGGTGCTTCTTTCTAAGAGAATGGAGGGAGGCCAAGGTGAGAGAGTTCTTGAATCTGAAATAAGGTTTGATGACTGTGCAAGAGTATCGTTGAAGTTCACTCAGCTATCCGCTATACTCTAGATATAATTATCGATACAATTGGGAGAATGGGGATATATGTTGATGGGCGGAACAGAGGGCCAAAGAAAGATGGGAGAGGAGCTATGCTTGTGAGCAGCATGGACATCAGAAGGTTGATGACTTATGTGCAATAAGCTGATGAGGAAAGATAGTATGATAGAGAAGAGTTCAGGAGTAAGAGAGCTAAGACATCCATACATGAGATTGGCAAGAAAGGGAATGGTAACAAATTTCACGCTAGCACCATCATCTGCTAGTGCTCCTATGCCCAGAACCAAAAATGATCCTAGGTCTCAGAACTTTAGAGCCCAAGGATCTCAGTCACAGGCTAGTGTGACTCAAGGATCACAGGGTAAGCCATCGTATGTTATGGTGGTAGATTATATATGTGTAAATAATGAGAGGGGAATGATGCTTGCTTCAAGTGTGGCCAAGTGGGTCACTTCCAGAGAGAGTGTCCAAAGTGTGCTAATCGGGCTTAATCTTGTACACTAGCCCCACCAGCCAGAGGAAGTCAAAAAGGTACTACATCAAGTGCATGTGGAGCTCCAAACCATTTTTATGCCATGGGTAATCGCCAAGATCAAGAGCACTCCCCAGATGCTGTGACAGGTATGATCTGAGCTTTACTCTTGATTGTTATGTTTTGATGGACCCTAGTGCCACATTGTCATTTGTAACTCCTTTTGTGGCCAGTAGATTTGATAGAACCCCTGAGAGTCTTCTTGAGCCCTTTGATGTTTCTACTACAATGGGTAAGTCTATTCGAGCTGATCGTA